>JAIFTH010001073.1:0-10814 GCA_019968535.1 Fragariocoptes setiger | reverse complement strand
GTGTGTGTGTGTGTGTGTGTGTGTGTGTGTGTGTGTGTGTGTGTGTGTATGTGTCGATATTGAAAAGCTGCTCAAATATTGAACAGTTCAGATATGAAAGCGAACGGATAATATAATTCATGCGGAACAAGATTCTTCCGGAAAGAATGGAGAATGGAAAATGAAAATAGAATTTCTTCTTTATTACATTTTTATTATTTCCATTTCCATTGGCTCAGGTTGTCAATGGTTGTGATTGATCGCTCGGTTATGGTTGATCTTGTTAGCAGCACTACACTAATTGACTCGTGAGTAATATATGAATGTCAATGAGTCAATGACGCTCAAGTCACACAGTGAACGTACTCAATTAAAATTCTGTTTTATTCGAAACGTTTTCACGGGTACGAGTATTCTATTGTTTCTATTGTTGTTGCATTAAATGGTGTATAATGGTACTATAATTTCACTCTCGTTTCATACTATTTGCTACATCGCTCAGCATGTTTGTGTTGTGTCTGATGTCATGCAAATCATGAGAAACAATTCACAATTATCATCGCTCATGTTCTTGTTCAATACTACACTAGTACGTAGTACACACAATGTACACTGTGATCCGTGATAATTCTCATTTACAATGTTGTTGATATGTGTTGTTGCTTTCTAAAATAATTAAGTGTTTGAAGATAATGATGACATGGTCACGTTTCCAACAATGACAATGATCATATTAACTCAATATCTCGAATTGTACTCGATGAGTACAATCATTGATAGTAGAAATAATTTACACGCTTACAACAAAGTGAGCTACTAATTATGTTGTTTTAGTATGATTGCTATTCTTGAACAATTTCTAACAAATTCGAATAAGGTTTCTACAAACACATTTTGCCAGCACGTATTGACAAAATGCTAGAACTCTATTGCCGATGATGAGTGATTTTTTCTCTTTTTTTTTCATTATCATTTACACAATCTACTCAGGAAAGATCTCAACTCGAACTTCTCAAGAGTTAGTAAACAAGTTTGTCACGCAATTTTTGATTATATGAATTGAATTAGAATTGCGAATGGCACATTTGAGGCGCACGCACGCACTCGCTTGCTCATTCACCACTTGAGCTGCTCAATGCTTTTGAGCTTTAGCAATAGCCAACTCGGGATATTGCTATTCGAGACGGCTCGTCATTTCAGCTTGAAGATCCTTTGTCAAGCATCTTCAAGTGGTCGCTCCAGAAAGAAAGAGAACAAGAACAACAAGGGGGACATCTCGTCGTATCGTGTGAGGCCACACACGCACACATCCTCCCACAAACACGCATAAGCACACAGAACAGAGGAATGTGGCATTCTCAACTGTGTGCTACAATGTTTGTACGATGTACACGCGAGCGTACCAATGCAAGCAACTTGCCTAATCTGCATACCAAGCATCTTTCATTCATTCAATGCGCGACGAAACGACTCGATTCTCGCATCTGATCCGATCCGATGTGGTCCAGCCTGATGTGGTCTCATCCCAAGAGCACAACTGCTGACTATCTTTCAATAGCAGCTAGCAAGAGTTTAGCTTTGCGTGTCGTGGGGCCACACACTTGTGTTGTGCCCCAGTTAGCTAAACCTAAACCAGATAGAAACTAGATCTTTTTGCTTGCCAACTCAACACAGACATTAGCAAGCACCTCTATCGTTTCGGTCGCGTTTGTTCGGGTACAATGTTGAAAATTGCCCAAACGTTCATTGTTGTTGTTGAAAACTTTGCTCTCATCTATGAGTTCTCTTCATCTCAAGTGGCCTCTCTTTTTATTATTCTTCACTTTAGTCCACTTTATTCTGCTTTGCTTTGCTCTGCTCTGCTTTTCTTTCGAACGAGTTTGCTGCAAATAATCTGGCCTATTATGCTTGCCTGTATCTAGTGGTTGTTGTTGTCCCCAAAGTGCAAATAATACCAGTGAGCTTGAGTCAACTTTTTTCTCATTCATTTGCACTACACACACACACTGTGCATATCACTTGGCTTCAAGTCTTCGTGTAGCGCACAACGATTTAACAACTGCAAGTGCATACAGAAAGCAACAGACACACAACGGACACAGTTTGTGTTGTTGAGCCCCAACTCAGACTCGAAGAGACCGATGAGTTAGATGCAAGCGCCAAGATTAATGAGCGACCATGTGTTCGTTCGTTCGTTCGTCTGTCGAGTGCTGTTGTGCTGTTGAGTGAGTGTCAGAGTTGAGTGTCGTTGTTGTTGGTCAGCGAGTCAAGCCACCGGTCAGTCGGTCGGTTGTGAGGTACAAGCGGTCATTCGAGCCTGTGCCATGAGGGCTCGTATGACTGCTGATGTTATCTGCACGTGTGTCTCGCTTTCTAATTCTCTCTTCAAACTACCATGTTCGCAACTGACTGAACACACGTGAATGTCACGATTCTCGCGTTCGCTCGATTCACGCTGCGCTCGCAATTCGCGCGCGCTTTCTCGAATTGTCATTTGTCAACGCAACACGAGCACTTGTCTCTCTGGCTCTAACTTTGCGCCAGTAACTTTCACGAGTGTATGTTTTGTCATCATACACGCTTTGCTTGTTCTGCTCTGCTCTGCTTAGAAACACGCACACACAAACACAATTTCGAGCTATCATCGTGAGCTAAGCCAAGCTAAAGGCGCAAGCTGCACTAGAACAGACAGTAAAAACAACGTAAACAAAGAACGAGAAAAAAAACTCTAAACGTCAACTTGGTCATACTTGCCGTGTAAGAAAACATGGACAATACGATACATGATATTTTAGCCAGTAACAATTGCACTTATAATAATAAGACAGCTGATTTAGCTTGTGTGATAAGCACGTCAACGATGATGGAAGATTTAACGCTTTCCGCGTGCGCCGTCTGTTGTTTAGCTCTGTTAGCCTGGCAACAAAGAACAAATGACGCGTGACAATTCTCGTCGGCTCTTCTTTGACTAGTACACAAATTCAACGTTCCTCGAGAATGTTCTAACTCAACGTATGTGTGTGTGTGTCTCATTTAGAACAAATAGAATCAATTCTGCGAAAGAGTTTAAATATACTTGCCACTTTTATCATCCAACCAACCTTAAAGGTCAACGTTCATTCTTTATCGAATCTGCTATACTTATATTGTGTACATGCTCACGTTATTCTGTCTAAGAATGTAAAACATCCAGTGACTCAAAGAAGCAGCTACCCTTGATTTGAGCACCTGAGAAAGCATGTGTTGTTGTAGTGTAAATTGCATTCATAAAACAACATATTCATGAGAAACCTCGCATGGGCACTTAATTAGTTTCGTATGCAAATGTTGCGGTGTGTAACAACTAAGATGTTTATGTCTCATTTTTCTTTTCTCTTCTTTTCTGTTTGTTTCCTCTTGCACATAATATATGCACATTTAACTTTCCAGAAGATGGTAATCAACTGTTACTATTCGTTGAGGTAGACAAACAGTTGACTAGTTAACTATCAACATTTAATGATCCGTTAAACTTTGGCACCAAAGTTTGTTAAGTTTAAACAAACTAACCCTTCAAAAGCATTCACACTGAAGAGAAGATGTAACACCTGTACAACAATGCATGGGATATCATTGTGATCATCATGTCTGCACCGTGTTGCAACTTTCTTCGAATCTGACATCTTGATTTTGTTTCGATATTTGTCAACACACACTCGCGTGTTAATTTGCTTGCTTGCACTCAAATTATTGATATTCTCAATTGAGATTCTTGTATAAACTAAAAACAGAATTTATTAAATTGTGTTAGTTATTCACGCGATACGTGGATCACTATCAAATCAAAGTTTAGCCTAAATTATGCCAACAAAAAATGATCTGATGAATTGAAGATGTGAAATTATGTGCGAGTTGAGTATTGATATATAGGAAAAGACAAGACTCATAGTTTGAGATGTAAACGGCTGAGCAATCTGATAGGACGTATGATGGTGTGATCTTTTATTAAAGCAGTCAAAGTAAAAGCTCACCGGGTCGCCGATAGCGTGAAATCTAATCGCATTCCGCGTGAAAAGGTCAACAAACAAACAAGTGTGTGCGTGTGTGTGTGTCCTCATTAATATGAATCTTAGTTATTAGCTCTTCCTTGAATGTGAGTGATTCAATTTTCGAGACCCACTTCTAACATCTCTTATAGAATTACAATAGAAACAATATTAATTTCTCCATAGAACGAGGTTAATCTGTGTTAGTGGAAGCGAACAAGCTCAACGAAATAGCAGCAGCACTATCACAACATCAATTTGTGTATTGTGTTTATATTTGAGTGGCCCCAAGTACGCGCGCGTCTGATGCGCTTGACATAATCTCTCAAAGTATTAATGGCATGCAATTTGAACTTCTGCTCTCTAGCTCTCTAGCTTTAGATAAGAACACACACGCACACAGCTTATAGTTAGCCAACAAACGATTGCTTCAAACTAACTTGCTCGCAGTGAGTACGAGCCAAGAGTCAGCTATTGGTCGATTCGCCATATAAGAGATCCATCTCTTGTGTGATGACCCGGTGTGTGTGCGTGTGATCGCTGCACTGTCAAATGGCTTCAGCTGAACAAATCGGCTCAACCCAATCGACTAACTGGCCCGAGCTGCTTTAATTGGACCAAGCGACTATTTACTCTCGCTAGTTGCATTGTTGATTGACTGACAGGTCGCCGCCCTTTTCGTTGCACTTGATGGATGAATCGCTTGGTTGGACTTTGTTGTTGTTGTTAACCAGCTGGTTTGATTTTCTGCTTCTGTTTCTTCTTCCACGCGACAATGGCACAGCTGTGTTTGCGTGCACGCGTACTTGACTTTTGTGGGCACATGTTGTTTTCGTTTTCATTACATCGCGTAAAGAGCACGAACAATGTGACACGAGCGTGCAACGTCCACAAACGTCTAAACTCTCGTGGCAACACGCTCGCAGTAACCCGAAAGCTATGCGCAATAAGCGGAAAATGTTCGCCCAAAAAGGCCGGCGTTATTAAAATATTTGCCAACTGTCTAGACTTATAGCAGTCTCTAGCTAACAACTTTGTGTTTGTGAACGCGTGCAAGCGTGATAAACGCTCATAGCCACGTGGCATACAAGTAATTGTTTGTGTGCATGGGGGTTTCATGTATGAAAGAATCCTTCATAATCATCATCATCTAAACAAACACACACAGTTGTGGTCATTAAATGAAACAATTATTTGAAAATATTGAGCATGAATTTTTTCTCCTCTTCTCGAGTAACTAACAACATTTGCAAATTATCATTTTCACATTGATCAACGTTCGATCAATTATCGAACAACAGATTGGAGCCAATATTCTGATGCTCGCTTGTGTCAATATTGTCGGCCTGTTCATCAATCGATTCATGGAGAGTGCGTGCCGCAAAACGTTTGACGATACGCGCAATTGCATTGAAGCTCGGCTCATTTTGGAGCGGGAAAATGAGAAGCTCGAACGATTACTTCTCAACGTACTGCCCAAACATGTTGCGATGGAAATGAAAAAAGATATATTAGCACCCGATGGGGAACAATTTCGCAAGATCTACATCAAAGTCCACAACAATGTCAGCATCTTATTTGCCGACATCGTGGGATTCACCGTCCTAGCGTCGTATTGTCCAGCACCTGAGCTAGTGAAAATACTCAACGAACTATTCGGACGCTTCGATGAGTTAGCCACCGTAAGTTTCACTCACATAAAAGTCAATAA
This sequence comes from Fragariocoptes setiger, assembly GCA_019968535.1. Taxonomy (NCBI): domain Eukaryota; kingdom Metazoa; phylum Arthropoda; class Arachnida; order Trombidiformes; family Phytoptidae; genus Fragariocoptes; species Fragariocoptes setiger. The sequence goes on along the minus strand of JAIFTH010001073.1, from coordinate 5,099 downwards.
CTGTGATGACCATTTGTCTAAGAAGAGAAATTCTGAAGAACAAAAACTAATCACTCACTAATCAATCAAACTTACAATCTATCCTTCCAATCAATTTATGTTTCGCAGGAAAATCATTGTTTCAGAATCAAAATACTCGGAGATTGTTATTACTGTGTTAGCGGTACGTTTATCTACTTATTACTTGTTGTTGTTGTTCTATCGAAAAAGCAAGAGTTGTATGTTTGGGGCAAATTTGTTGAGCCAATGATGTTCTAGGTGAACACGCGTAGCACTACTAATGTGTATTGTTTCAAAAACCAACAAACCTCTATTCTAGCCACTGTACTACTGTATTATGTGTTATTGTGTACTGTGGTTTTCCTAGAATTTCCAACACAAGACCGCAACCGACTTACTTCCCCATTAGCCTATTAGCTTGTTTTCGTCGTCTATTTTGTCCCCCGCCCTCTTTGCTTGCCCTCGACACATGCTTGCCAATGCTTTCGAGCTGGCTTGATAGCATGGCGTTGCATGTAGTTTTTTTTCGTCGTTATTATATAGCCAGCTATATAGTGAGTTCAGCAGATTGCCTGCGGCCTTTAGTGTCTAGAGAATTGTACATTGTGGCCAACAACAGCGAGAGCAACAACCAAAACCACAAGCAAACCAGCGCTAGAGCATACGCAGTCAGTCAGTCACAAGAGTCACGTCGTAATCACCTGGCCAATCATTCTATTCGATTCGATAGCTGACTAACATTGCGTGGTCCGCTTGACTGGCTGCCGCGGAATGCTCCACTCAGTCAGTTAGCTGACTTACCAATTCAAGCTCGCTAGTTTGCTTGATACGACAAGCCAACCAACTAGTTTCAGTAGACAAACGGACTGACAGACGGACGGACGGACGGGCAGGCAGGCGGGCACCCGAGAGGCCAGAAAGTTAGCTACTGGCCAGCTGCCCTCTCGCTGGCAATTGGCTAGCTTGGCCAGCTCGCTGGCTTCAGTGCGTCAGTTGCAAGTTAGCCAAGTTAGCCGAAGCGTAAAGAAAGCATCTGCTCTGAAGAACATCGGCCAACATATCAACCGCAAGCAGAAAACTACAACAATTTTCCATTTGCTCTTTTGTTGCTTCTGTTGTTGTTGTGGTTGTTGTTGCTGCTGTTGCTGCTGCTGCTGCTGCTGTTGACTTCTTGACGTTCACTCTCGGCCTCATAAGGCCTAGTGGGTTTCATCAACAATAATCGCATCATCATACCAGACGTTTTTCTCGACATTCTCTTTCTCGTGCTTTCATGCTCGCGAGCTTTTGTGACCTCAATGTGTACACAACACAGACAGACCCCTTGACAGACTGACCAGCTGCCCTGCTGCAATGAACATTCGGCTCGATCAGCTCTGCTTAGCTATGTTTTGTTTTGATTTAAGATGAAACGAAACGAGATGAAATGTTTACTTCACTCTGTTTGAGTTTTTTTTCTTCTTTCTGACATCGTTTTAAGCCTCGCACTCACAAGATACTCTAGTTATTGCCGAGCTTCCTTAGTCGACTGATGCTGAACTTAATCAGGCGTAAGCTGGTGCGAGATCTGTCATCATTGTGTATTTCCCATACTCATGCACACCTGACTCTTTCTTTGCTTACTTATGGCTACAACTCATAACTCTCGGCTATTTGATTCCGTTACACTATCTTATTGTGTCTTATTGTGTGTGTGTGTGTGTGTGTGTGTGTGTGTGTGTGTGTGCGCCAACGTTAAGCTACGGTCGTTTAGCACATGTATAATCCACGATCTTTTATCTCTAACCTCTCACACCAGGCTCACCAATACAATTCCTCTAACCGTTTCTTGTATGTGTTCGTTCAAATTTTTGTATCGTTTCGTTTCGTTTGATACAACACCCTTTCTATTTACGTGAACAAAAATGGTATAATAACAACAACAATGGGAACACATCACACCGTCCATCAAACGATACGCACAACAGGGATAAATGAGAATCGTTCAAACCACGCTCACTGTTGCGTCGAAATGGGCCTCTCAATGATTGATATTATAGCGTAAGTACTTTTCCGGCGGCAACAATTACCGCCTCACTATAACAGCACAGCAAATATGACACGCTCATATAACCCACATAGTGGATGTATGTCTGATTTAATGGGGTCCTGGCAAAAAGAAAGAGAACAAATTGACTTAAATAACAAACATATGGAAGAATAAACTCATGATAATCTGAGCCGAGATATGACAAAGCGATTTATTGTTGTTCTCAACAAAATCATTCTCTCATACATTATTTTGCTCACATTTTTATCATTGCTGTCACACACACACATACACATTCTCACGTCCTCATGTGTCTATCCTTCCTTCGTCTTTCCTTTATTCACTAAACAGTGCTGTTAATGAGCTAGTGGACGTCAATCCCGAGGTTACGCTCAATATGCGCGTTGGTATTCACAGTGGACGGTAGGTCATGGTTCATGAAAGTGAATAGAATGTGCCAGTTTGTAGTCAGGACAAAATTGAACTAAACTCGTGTTTGAATTGTTCTCTTCATCCCAATATGTGTGAAAACAACACAGTGTGCTGTGCGGCGTGTTGGGCCTGCGCAAATGGCAATACGATGTGTACAGCAACGATGTCACATTAGCCAATCATATGGAAGCCGGCGGTGTGCCGGGGCGCGTTCACATCACTCAGGCCACGTTGAACAATCTCAACAACGAATATCAAGTTGAGCCATACAAAGGTGAACAACGTGATCAATATTTATTAGAGCACAGTGTGTCGACGTATTTTATTGTGCCGCCCGCCAATCGGCGCACGTCGCGCATTGTGGAAAGTTTGGCCAGTTACCCCACACGTCCGTTGACAGGTGCCTTGTCGTTGGCGAGCGCACGCAAAGCGCGCCTTTCTTTCAAGAATGTCTCACAAATGGTGATGCAATTACAATCGCGATTGCGTTACACGGTGGGTACACCTTTTAGTGATTTGCCGTTGGTGGACGAAACAGCAACTAGTCGTGATAGTCACGTTGTGACGAGCAATGATTCTTCTGTACGCGCTGACGGTAGTATGGCTGCTATTGCTACTGCTGACCAACAGCAGTCTAAACAAACAACAGCAACAACAAAACAAGCGCCCACACGAAACCATACGATCCTATCGCAGAGAAATCTAGGCCTTGATGGTGGCAAAATGTTTGCGAGTGCGTCGGCCAACAAATTAAGGCAACTCGTCGGTACGGTGACGTCCAATCAGCAACACAACAGACAACACCAACAACAGCAATGCAATTCAATGGTCACGTACTCGAATGGTCGTGCTGTGTGTGAAAAAGTGAACACAATTAGTGAGACGGGACCATTTATCGGACGAGACTGTGATGTGGGCGAGAGTTCATTCCACGCTAACCATGATGCCTGCGTACCGCCGCAACAACAAAAGACCGCTCCCAAGCAAAGCTTGACTGACAGCACTATCGATGCTGGCAGATGCTTGTCGATAGATGGTTCGATCGATAATGTAGTAGCTCGAACTGCTTCTGTTTCGACCCGATCAGATACACCGAAGGCGTATCGTGACATTGAGCTTAGCAATGTGCCACGTACTCGCCCATCGCGGCATTCCATCAACGTTCGTGTCAACAATTATCTGTCCAGCGCTATCGAGGCGCTCAGCGTGGATTGCGAGAAATTGGGCAATGTGCACGGTTTGTTTCAACGCTTCAACGATACCAACAAAGAGCAAATGTATGTGCACGAGTGCGATGACAATTTCAGCAGCTCAATGCAATGTTGCCTGATCCTAGCTTCGCTCATCGGTGCCTCATTGTGGTCGTTGCATTTTTCCAACTCTGGCAGGTAAGCTCTCTGTCGCGCCGGGTCGGGTCGGGTCGGGTCGGTTCGGGCCGCGTCGCGTTTGTTCGTTTTATTTGTCCGAACATTGTTGTCGTGTTCATTCGTCCGTTTCGTTGTTCTAATAATCCCTTATACACTCATCCCATATATAAATTTGAAATATGTTCCAATTCAGCCAGCAACAACAGTGGCCAGTGGCCCCACTGATCGCTTTCGGTTCAGCCATCGTATGGATCGGAGGATGGCTCATTGCCGATAAAATGGGCTCGCTCTTTTCTAATGTAAGTTATTATTATTGTTAACTGGCTGGCCGGCTGGTTCACTGACTGATAATAGGCCAAGTAAACTAGTCACTTGTGACAAATATTGATCCCAATTAATGTTCTAACTCAATTCGATTGAGCTAAACTAGAAATCAAACTGCTAAGGTTGTGACCTTATATATATTGACAACATATTGACTCGATATTTTCCCTCCCACTTCTGTCGTTGCGTTCACTTTCATTGCGCACTCATTGTGCTTCTGTGTCTGTGCGCGCCGGCCTTGCGTCTGTCTGCCTGTCTTTGTGCGTCAACTCGTCCTGGTTATATCGAATTATCAACTCTATGATTGCGACAAAAATATTTCTTACGCACACAAAACATCAGTGCTGTGTCGGTCAGCAACACAAGCCAGACGATTGTCAAATTCGTCGTTCTTTGTTCGTGCGAACATTGGCCGCTGCTGGTGCCATTTTGCTCACGTGCACATTCGTCCAACTCAACACTATACGCGTAAGTCTATCTTTCTTGAGGCAAAATCTGAATTTTGCTCGAAGAAAAAACTACGAGCGGCATCTGGCTTCAATATATACTCGAACAAATCAATATTGTTGGAATGGAGTTTCTTCAAGACCAAAGAAAATTATACTATCATTCTATCAAAAACAATATGGCAGCCAGTGAGTGTTGGCCAATTCGTTCAAAATGAGAAGCAAAACATGGTGAAGGAAGGCTAATTTTGTGGCGCCAAGTCACTAACATTTTTTGCCATAAGTGATATCACTCAAGCCGTGAAAAAAAGCCAATATCAACCGATGAAGAGAGAAAGCACTCACTCTCATTCACCAGCAAATAATTCATAATGTAGTATGTTCCATTCGCTCGTCTATTCTATATATCTAATTCTATTGATTTTTCTTTCCATCACACCCACACCCACACACACACACTCACACACACACACACACACACACACACACACACACACACAC
>JAIFTH010001072.1:0-10837 GCA_019968535.1 Fragariocoptes setiger | reverse complement strand
TAAACCGCACTCACGGCAGCTGCGTTATCCAAAATACTCGATCATCTGTTCATCGCCGCATTCCCTGTTATTTTGACTCTTCCCTGTCGTTCACCCTCTACATCTCACAGTGTGTGTGTGTGTGTGTGTGTTGGTATGCCTGCTCAGTTTGAATTCAAACTGGACTTATCATTGTGATCTGTTATTAGCTGAATAAATTAGATCTCGAGGTATAAATTTGATTGATTGATGAGCACCACGATTCATTTTTGAAGTCACATTCATATAAAATTTAACACACATTATTTTTTGCAGAGCTAAGAAACAGAGGCAGCGCGTTATTAACTTGAGGCTAGCATTTAAAGTGCAGGTAACTTGATCTCTCAATAAAGCGAGCTGTCAAGATCAACGATTATTGACAGCTTGATGATCTAGCAATGATAGCAAGCAGTTGAATTGGGCAATCAAGAAATTAAACTCGAACTCGTGATCGTTCACTTTCAAAGACATAGACATTGAAGCTTAGTCATTGTTGAACCTTCAACAATAGCTAATAGTAATTATTACTGTGTGTGGGACGGATTTGTCATGAGAAATAATGGTTATGTTTGACAAACGTACACAATGTTGTAAGACAACAAAAAGTGCAGTAACAGTTGCAGTATCAGTGACGCTCTTAGTTTGCGTGCTGATATCTGGCGGCGCGATTGAGGCGAAAAAATGTTCGCCCAACGACGAGAAGGAAATGGAGCAGTGCAGTGTTCGATTGGAGACACTCACCGATGATTCGTTCAAGTTTCCCCAGACCATAGACGATATGAACAATTATTGCAAGACATTGTCGAAGAATCACGAGTGTGTCAGCAAATGGGTCAAAGAATGCTTGGGCACCGCCAACAAGGTGATGGCAGCGCCCGTGTTAAAAAACATCAAAGAGTCGGTGGAGAAAAGGATCTGCAAGAACGACGAGTCAAAAAAGGAAGCCATCAAACAGGTGGCATGCGGCAATGACAAGAATCTGGTGCACTTCCAGCGTTTGGTGCGTGCCTCGATCGCACGTATGGAGCATTTGTCCAGCAAAGGTCCCACATTGTCATTCAAAGAGAAGGCGCCATACGTGTGCTGCTCATTCCGTTTGTTCCAAGAGGACATTAAGAACACTACCAGTGCACAGTGTCCCGAGAAACAAAGCGCCGAGAACATGTCAAAATTCTTAATAGATCTTACGCAAGGTGCGGCCGGCACAATGTTGGAAATGTTCTGTTCCAGTTTCTCGAGCCTCACCGATTGCAACAAATCGGATACGGTCGCCAAGTACGTTGTTGAATTGCGCGAACTCACGGCTCGCGTAAAAAATGGCAGCGTCACGCCCAAAAGCAAATCAATCATGCCGCTCGTATTCAAACTGGCCCCAAGCTAATCGATGGACCATTGGCATTTCGAATTCACACAGCACTAGCGCCAGGCTTTATTTGCATCCGTTAGAATAGACAATAAACGAGCTTGATAAACGAATCCTCCAAGCGAATGATTATGGATCGCATGACTACGATAACTAAAAAGCTTTTATTGCTCACAAACATGACCAAAGACAACAACAACAACTGATCAACCGATCAACTGAGTTGATGAAAGTGAAGATCGGTAGAGTTTGAGGTGAACAGCAACTACAACAGCAACAGATATCACGACAGATTTGATTTGTAACAATGATTGGGTTAGCTAAGTATGAAATTGCTTGTGGCTACGATTGTTGTTGATGTTTGCTACTTGTTGTTGTTCTCGGTTAGTTGAATGGATTTTTAAAAAAATACTATTCGAGAAAAATTTTCGACTAATAAAAATTCTTGATCATTAATTAGTGATAATTAGGTCACACATTTAGTGTCGTGTGAGTTTTGTCCTGCGATGATGAAAATGAGATTTTACATGTCTCGCATTTGATACTGGTAGACAGAGTGGAGAGACAGGGGGCGGGCAAAGGGGCGGCTTAAGCTATTTCGACAAAATGGTGATGTTGACGAGCGTGTGTCAACAATTTCGACCACATTGAACATTTGCGAGCGTACATTTTGAAGTTGCCGAGGAATAGCATTGCAAGACGAGCGCGAGTTAGGGCCACATTCAATCGATTCGATTGGCTTATGAAACCAATTTGTTGAGATTTGTTATCGCCACGCACGCACGACACAATGATAATGTTGTTTTCGCGTCCCTGAAACGAGTCGACAGTGTGTACTTCGATTGCATGTAGCTGCTTTTGTTGTTGTTGTTGTAGCTTGCTCACTAAGAGTTTTTGTTGGCCGTCGTACATTGACAAGATAGTGATCTCTTGCGGTCGAATGCCTTGCTTGATGATGACACGACAAATCGACAGCGCCAATTCGACTTCGAACGCATTATGAAAGCTAGTGGAGTTGGTAAACGATTGCTCTCGTCGGTTGTGGCTCAAAAATACAACACTTCTCGGTATGAACGTGTATTCGGGTCTCCCGAGCACCGACGCATGGTCCATGAGATCACTGTAGATGAGTTTACGAGCGTAGCTCGATATCTCGGGCCTCATGCGATGCTGTGTTGTGAGGCGCGCATACGGATGATCATTTTTTGTAAGACGCTCAAACAAAGATATGTCTAAATGATATTTGCTTGCCAGAATGTTCAATTGAGGTCTGGGTCTTAGCTGTTCGTGATCACCGATCATAATGAGACTCTCGATATCGTCAGTCAAACACGGCAAAATGCTCGCCTCAAACACAAGGGCGGCCTCTTCAACTACCACAACTTGTGGCAACATGCACTTTAGGTGTTCTCGATACTTGGACGCACCAGTTAACGTTAAACCAACAATTGTCGCCTTACACAACATAGATTTCTTTTTCGCGGTGAACGCATTGTAATGAGCGCGTCTCCATCGTTTAACCTCCTTGACCGAACACAATCCTTGTCTGAATATCATCTCCGTTTTATCCAATTCGCGCTTGATCCGTTTGACAGTTTTAGAATTATCAACCATGAAACCGAGATTGAATTGTTTCAGCAAGCTCGTCGAATCATCGGGTGTGTCGTCGCGACCTACTCGTACAACACGAGCGGCGTACGGCATCAATCGTTCGAGCAATTGATCAATGGCATTGTTGGTTTGAGCCACAATCAAAATGGGCGAATCAATGCCCAGCCTTTTCTTGTTGACCAACAAGAATCGCACCAATTGAACGGCTACGTGAGTTTTGCCCGTACCAGGTGGCCCTTGAATTAGAGCAACTCGATGTGCCAGTGCATGTTTAATTGCACGAAATTGTGACTTATCCATTGAGGGCGAGCTAAAATTTTCGGCATCTTTCAATTCTCCAATCGTGAGCTCAATGTTGTCGGCGTTCTCGAAGGCGCGCTTATAATCGGCTCGCATTGTTTTCAGGTCTTCAAGTGTGGCATTGTCGCACAATTTGTTCACAGGCAACATGAGGCTTGTCATACACAGCTTGATGCTTTCATCGGCAGCAAACTTTGGCACTAACCTCTGACTTGTTTTGGCTTGCAAAATGTCATCGAAAAATGAAACCAAGTCATCCGATTCCATCAGTTCCGACAAATGGTTTAATGTGTGACTATACGCTTCAAAGAACGAACCAGTCTCGATGCAAATATACTCATCTCCATGTTCCACGCTCAAGGCACTCTTGTAGTTGATTTTGCCACTTCTGGGCGGATATTGTTTCAATTGATACACAGTGTAACGCACTGCATTGTTAAGACGTTTGTGGATCGTGAAACAGGTGTACGTTTGGAAGCCATCTTTTGATATGTACAACAATGAACCCTGTATCAATCGTTTATCGTTGCCAGGCTCGCCAGTACTCTTGGGACTAGCTTTGTCGTTATTATTATCGGTGGCTTGTAGTGTCACGTTGTAGAATTTCTTCTGATTCACTGGGTCCACTTCGATCCGGATATTGCGCAGCCTGTATAGAAATATCCGACCCTTCAATTTGGAGGGCCATTGTTTGGAATCTAAACACGAGATCATTTTGCCCTGTTGTCGAAAATACACGATGGCATTTCGTATCTGGTGTGTGAGGTCTTCGCGCAACTGGCCGTAGTGCACACGTAAGTAGTGTTCTCTACTGTCGTAATCACCACAACAAATAATCGGCTCCAAAATTGGCTGATAATCGCCGTCAAGTTCATCTTCGTTGACTGTGAGACTTTTAAATTCATATACTGTCTTGATACTACTGTTATTGTTATTGTTATTATTAATATTATGATTATTTACACGATTTTGTTTACGTGAAGGCGACCGTTTGTCGTCATCGTCGTCGTCTTTTAGCTTGAGGTCACAAACTCTAGCCGATAGACGGTCAATTAGGCTTGAGGTAGACATGATGAACTGCTGTCACGGATCGATTGAATGACTGTTAGTATCAGTGTGATTAATTGTTATCAGTATGTTAACAATTAAAACAATGATGACCGATGTTCTCGTCGACTAACACCAGTTGTGAAAGATTCGCGCAATCTTTCTAAAATTTACAGTGAGATTGTCAAACAATTGTTCAAAATATCTAAACAATTGAATGAACACAAGCACATTAAAACAACGAACGTTGCCGCTTATAAAGCAGTGGGGGGTCCTGTCAGCTGTTCGTCACCAAACCGTACGAATTGGGCATGTTTGAAGCCTTTCATGTCCGTCTCTGACATTCTGCCTCAGCTGACGCATATGGATTCATTTAGCATCAACAGACTTCGTTTCAACCTGTGGCGCTGCGACCATTCCTGCCACCGCAGCAACTGACATCTTGCCTTTCTTACACTGTGAATTCTTGTGCGTATATAAAGCGCAGCTTTACAATAAACAGCATCACTTTGCTTTTAACATCCAGACTGGATGCTCCTCCCAGTCCTGCAGTTACTTTTCTCCTTTCCACCTCACATCTGGTAGCAGAGAGTTTTAAAAGTTTACATCAAGAAAGTAGTAGTCTTGCGTAGAACAGCCGACAAAAGTAAGCAGGAAATTCCGGTAACCGAAGTGGTCAACGAACAAACTCAAAAATCACGATGGCCGAGAAGAAAACGGAGTTAACCGAGACCGACCGCGAAGACCAGCTAGTCAACAGACTGGTGTCAGCAATTGGTGCCCGGGAGCAACCGGCTCAGGTGAGCACGCTTGCAGGGCCATTACCGGTATTCGATGGCACAACGGATTTAGAAGAGTTTCTTACAAACTTCAACGATGCCGTAATTTCGGTGACTGAAGAGGAGAAAGCCAGACTCCTAGAGCGCCAAATGCGCGATGCGGCAAAGTTTTGGCTCAACAACCTAAAAAGGCACCACGACCGTTTCGGACAACGATACACGTACGATTTTCTGAAAGAGAAACTAAAGAGACGATATGGATACACGGACGAACAGTCGAACTATCTATCAAAGCTGCGAAGCTTACAATACTAGGGTAAGTTGTCTGCGTTCGCAGACACATTTGCATTCTACCATAGCAAAGCCTACAATGGCGTTGTGGACGAGAGAACTGTAGTTCGTGAAATCTTGATGGCACTGCCGACCGACGTACGGGCCGAGATCAACGCTTGCATCAAGATCTCGGAGCTGAACAGCGTCAGCGAATTCGTCGAAAAACTGCGTTCTTCGAAGAATCGATTTGGCCGGTCAGATCTTCTGCTTACAGTCAATCTGGCACAGATTCTGACAGCAACAGAGGAGCAGCGGTAGCTGTCGCCATAAAACGGGCGACCGACCAAGTCGAACGCAACTTCGACGAAAAGCTTCAAAAGCTTCAAGCCTCAATTCAAACAAATGACAAGAATAAACGGTCAAAAGACGTCCCGCGTGCAGCTTCGGGCTCAACAACCGAGGGCTCCTTACAAGTCGTAGACCCAACGCAGATAAAAGACCCTCCAAAAGAGAAAAAAGAAGTAAAATGCTGGAACTGTCAAGGCCCTCACTACAAATCAAACTGTCCACTGTTAAAAAACGAGAGTGGGCGCCAGCAGGGGCAGCTGTAGCGCCCAAAACAGAAGGTAACGGCTTGATCATCTCTGCTTCCATAATCGTGAACGGTAGCTGGGCTACCGCGTTCATCGATACCGGTGCAGAGTCATCATTTGTCCCAGAGGATGGACTAATAATGAAAAGCAACCTTTCGACGGAACAATACCGCTACCATGCCATGCCCATAACAGGTACCCCGATGACCTTACAGAAGAGTACGTCAGCGATCATATCCGCAGACCGCAGCTCTGAAGGCCACCAAATCAAACTGTACGTCCTGCCAGGAAGAAAAGAAATCTTATATGCGACCTGCTCTTAGGTCACAAAGACTTGAAGCGACTAAACACTCTAATCTATCTGAAGAATGATGAAACAAGTTGGAATAGATTGCTATACATCTTGTTCGGCGTGCAACAACCACCGAAAATAGACGTGAGCATAGGAGCCTGTTGTGCCCAATTAGGCAGCGAAGCTTAAGAATGCCCAAGATTCGAATCTCTGAAATTAGAATACTCAGATCTATTCGACGGAAAAATAGGCACGATAAACGTCAAGCCGGTAACGATTCCAACTTTCACGCAGAAAGCGATATCAGTTAAATCTAAAGCGATAGACCCAGCGGATTTGGAGTCGTTAAAGACCGCTGTCGAGAGCCTGTTGCGAGAGGGCATCATAGAACGCTGCCACTCGCAGTATAACAGCAGATACTCGCTGGTTAACAAAAAGAACGGCGACAAAAGACTGGTCATCAATTTTATCCCATTGAATCGGAAAACAGAGAAATCTAATTACTTACTGCCATCGATTCAAGGGATAATAGACCGCGTGTTGCCTAATGCGACACGGTTCACGTCAATCGACTTGAAACAAGGTTTTCACCAACTAATACTCGCCGAACAAGATCGTGCCAAAACAGCTTTCAGCACACCTTTCGGCACATTTAGGTACACTCGCTTGCCTTTCGGCCTAACCAGGGCCCCAGCCTTATTCCAAGAAGCTATTGACGCTATATTACCGCGAAACAATGAGCACAAAACAGCAGCGTACATTGATGACGTGATCGTGACAGGGGGATGATGACGTGATCGTGACAGGGGGATGAAGACGAGCTCTATCAGAATACCCGCTGGGTACTGGAGCGTCTTCGAACCTTCGGTGCGAAAATCAACGTTCAGAAGAAAGTGTTCAATGTGAAAACAGTCAAATTCTGTGGCTACGTGCTACAGGAAGGCGGAATCACCGTGCCAGCGGACAAGTACCAATCCCTCAAAGAAATTGAGGCACCCTCAGACGTTCGCGGTGTTCGGAAGATACTTGGAAAGTTAAATTACTACAGCGCTCTTGTCGACTCATACGCTGAACTGGCCGAACCGATGATGCGACTTCTGCAGAAAGACACAAAATTTGAGTGGGCAGAAGATCAAAGGCAAGCTCTCAGCAGTATATTGGCCGAACTGGAGCAGAATGTCTATCTCAGGGCTGTCAACCAACACGCCCCCAAGACATTAGTGCCAACAGTCAACCCGAAGAGCCTTAACGCGAAATTGTTCCAAACAGTCACCGGAAATGACCTGCTGATTGACCAGTGGTCGGTAACAAAGAAAGGCACAGTTCTCAGATACTCGCCCGTGGAACAAGAAATTATGGCTTTAACATGTGCCGCAAAGAAGTTTGCCTCCAAATTGCGCGGTTCATCGAAAGTTGTGGCAGTTGTAGCACACAACGCCACCGAAGCTCAATTTAAGAGCCCACAGCCGGAAGAGCGAGCAGCTCGGCTACTTCTTAAGATGCCGCCAGATCTCAATCTGGAAATCATTGTTAAGAAAAACATTGAAGCTAAAACAGACGAACGAGACAGAGGAGATGAAGCAAACGAGAAAGAGTTGAATGAGCAAGAAAGACTAACCTTTTACGTCGACGGCGCGTGCCTCATGAACGGCACCGATAATGCCATTGGCGCGTGGGCGGTCTACTGCCCATTCGATGAGCGGTTGAACGCTAGCGGACATGTTGACGGGATTGCAACGAACCAAAGGTCCGAACTGGTGGCCGCTATCGAAGCAGCAAAGATCGCAAAGCGCTGCAACCTATCAAAAATAACAATTGTCACTGATTCACGATACGTGCTCAATATCAAAGACATTGAGAGCAGATGTGAAAATCGCAAACTTATTACTTGCCGGAACAAACCAATAGCAAACATTGCTGATTGGCAATCTCTACTTGAGATCACTAAAGAAATCGACGTGGACTGGCAACTCGTAAAAGGCCACAGTGACTGCCAGGGGAATGTTATTGCCGACCAGATGGCACAGAGCGCGGTCAAAGAACGCCTACAAGCCCTTGGCGGCGTAGTCGCAAGCCTCAGACCAAACACATTGTGGCTAGAAACGCAGAAAAGTGACGAAACTTGCCTCGAAATAATGAATCGGCTAACTTCAAAGGACCCGAAAATAGAATCGAAATACCAAATAATCGATGGGCTTCTATGGCGAAAACCGAACAACTACGACCGACAAGCCCGTCTAGTCGTTCCCTCTATTATGCAGCCAGAAGTTTTAGCGATAGCACATGACAAATCAGCATATGTTGGCGTGCGTAAAACGATTGCGAATCTGGCGCAGTATTATTGGCCGAAAATGCCCGGAGATATAACAGAATATGTGCGGAGTTGCGATGCTTGTCAAAGACTTAAACCGCAAACCGGACCACCCATTGGACAACTGCAGCCAATAAAAACAAGCCAGGTCGGTGGTTTAGTACAAATAGATGTAGTTGGCCCGATAATGCCAACAACAAACGCAGGCAACCGTTATATCGTGACAGCAATTGACGCACACACGCGCTGGGCGTGGGCAATACCGAATCATAAAATCAACACCATCGTAAACTTTCTGATAGAAGAAATAGTGGCAGTACATGGAGCAACGTTAGCATTATTAAGCGACAGAGGGGCGGAATTTGCTAGCGGCGCAATGAAAATGCTGCTCGAATGGCTTGGCACGAAGAAAATACACACGACACCATACAACCCGGCTGGTAATGGAAAGTGTGAACGTTTTAACGGAACCTTTATCCGAATGCTCAATCCATGCATTCAGAACGATCCGTTGACATGGGACACTTTCATACCATTGGCTTTGCTCAACTATCGTACAAGTGAGCATTCAGCAACCAAAATGAGTCCTTAGTTAATGCTTTTTGGCCGCGAGCCGCGAACAACGCTAAGAAATCTGATCGATAACATCGAACTTATCGAAGAATGCACAGACACGACTGTCCAAACACTTAAGAAAAATCTGCATGCCATAAACAGTATTGCAGAAGCGAACATTGAAGCCGCCACACAGAGCTCAAAAGAAAACTATGATGGCACACACATGCCACATGACCTTACTGTGCTAGTTAAGCGTCATGCGTTCACACATAAATCTAAAAAGATTGACGTGCAGTACACGGGACCGTACGTGGTTGTAAAAATGTTCGCGGGTGGGCAGCCACAAGTGATAAACTTTGGAAATGGACGTAAAGAAATGCACAACGTTCGTAACATGAAACGGTATCATCCGCCGAAAGTCGTCGCTGATGAAAACGACAATACGATTGATATAATCAAAACAAACACGACATCGGACGTGGTAGACAATCAGCATTATAATTTCCCGTGCGATCATGATTACTGCAAACCGCAGGAGCATGAAGAAAAGCTGATTGAGAGCGACGTAACCAACCGATTACTGAAAGCGCCAAGTGAAAATGACAATGTCAACAAAAGGTTGTCATTCGATAAGGGGCGGGAAGGTATATACACAAATAATGAGACAGAACTTGGACCTGAGCACATTGAACTGTCGCGCATGATAAGCTTAGCCGAGCCGTCGCGAGCCGAAAACATTGAAAAAACTGCGAAACACACTTTATTGGCGTCTGAATGCTTCGGGAAGCCCTCTCGAGTGGTTAGATCAGTCGTCGGGTGTACTACTATATAAGGGCCCGCCCTCTTCCGGTCAAGACCTATTTTTTCTTGACCCTCTCGATGAGACAAGCACGGTGGCACCCAAATTTTTTGCCGGACGCACCTATTTCCGGTTTTAACGGAAATGGCCTATATCTCGAGCCCCACACAGTTGAGTCAATTTTTCACAATTGTTCTTGATGGATCTGATCACGACCGACAGAATGACACCTCATTTGTACCTCTACAACTTCTGGTTCGGCCACAGCCTGGGTCCGAAGTGTCGGAATGCAGTGAACATGGCCGTTAAAAATCCGTTTTGATTTTTTTTCTCTCGGAATTACTTCTCACATCACGAGTCACCTCATTAAACCCAGATTGACCACCTGTGACTTGCGGTTCCCCCGCCGGGACCCCCCCTGAGCGGGGCTGAGCGAGCGAAGCACCGCGAAAGAACAGGAAATGAAACTGGCGAATCGTGCATAAAAAAGAGTAAAAAAAAGAATTTTGTCGAAATTCGCCCATTTGCCGTATCTAGGCGGAATTGGGGGGCTCCTGCACGAGAACCGGAAGTCGTAGAGGCACAAATGAGGTGTCATTGTGCGTGTCTTGATGAGATACAACAGGTGACCTGAAAAAAAATCCACTGGGGTCCGAGATATAGGCGATTTGGGGTCAACCGGAAATAGGTGCAGTAGTAAGGGGGTACACTAGTTATGAGATTTTTTCAGTTGGAGTTATGGGATTTGCACTTGAGTTATGGGTTTTTTCATGGGAGTTATGGGGGTTTTCAGGACGCATTCAGGGTGTTTTGGGGGTATTTTTTCAGGGTGTTTCGCTGTTTTTTGGGTTTTTGGGGTTGCTTTTTTAGGGTGTTTTTGTGTGTGTTTTTTT
>JAIFTH010001071.1:0-10840 GCA_019968535.1 Fragariocoptes setiger | reverse complement strand
ACACGACACGACACGACACGACACGACACGACACGACACGACACGACACGACACTACACAAGGCGACACAACACTTGGAGACAAAGCAGCAGCACTATGTTTGACGTCATCACCAAAAGAAATCTTTTTGATTTTTTGTCGTTTGTGATTGCCAAATGTCAAATGTCCGAACAATCAAAAGAACAATCGCGGCAGTGATCACACTTTCTACTACGAACTATTCAATTACGATGATCCAATCGGAAAGTTCCCAACACAATGCAAGAAAGTGAGCTTACCTTGGCAGTGTCTTTGACGTGAACCATGGCGACATCGTTGACGTGCTTGCCCAATGCGCCGTTAGTGGCATTGATCAGATCGTCGAGGGAGCAGGCGGCATCGCGAGCGGCCCTGCACAGCGCCACTTGGTGCTGGGAATTGCTAGGACCTAGGGAGGCGGCGCCGGCCTTGACGCGCTCAGCGAGGCGCGCTATAGTGTCGACGGCGTCGTGGGCGGCGCGCGCCAAGCTAGCCTCGTCGCCGGCCGCGTTGGCCACTAACGTTTTGGTGTTGTCTACCAAAGCTTTGGCCGTGCGCAGTATGTGATCGCGATGCGCCCCGAACGGTGTGCCGTCGTTCATGTCACGCAACGTGCCGGCCGTTGCAAACATGATCGTCGTCTCGAGATCGCCAATGATACCTGAAATGGTTGTGTCTGGCCTTGTGCTGGTATTGTTCTGTTGCTGTCGTCCAATGGATTGTTGCTGTTGTTGTCCGTGAGCATCATCATAATATTGATGCTGCTGTGGTGGCGGCTGCGGTTGATGTCTTTGTTGGTCTTGTTGTTCGATTTGTTGACGTTGCTGGCGCTGATGCAATAGCACGTCGTCGCTCAACAGACTCTCGTTTGTGGTGAATGTGCGCGTATTGCTTGAGCGAACGAATGTTTCGTCGGCGTACGTGCTGGCGGCTGTTGCGGCCACCTGTTGTGCGGCCGCCCTCAACTCTTGACGATGCTCAACGTCATGGGGACACGACGCACACCCTTTGGCGGCCTCGATCAGCCGTTCAGTAGCGCTCGTGAGCTGCTTGGCGGCGCCCATGAGACGGCGCTCCGTTTCGCTGTCGTGCACATGCTGTGATGTGTCATGCTTGATATGCTCGATGAGCTGATCGGTGGCGCGCGCCAACAATTGCGCCTGACGAATCATTTCGTTCTGATCACTGTTCTGATTGGTTTGTATTAATCGCTCGGAGACGTTCATGATCTTGTTCACGGTGCGTTGTTGTGGCGCCACATTCGTTTGGTTGGCCAACGATTGTACGTGCGCCAGTAGCTCGTCGAGCGCCAGCTCAACGCGTTCACTGGCCTCGTCCACTTGGCGCACTTGTTGCGGTGAGGCACGATGTGCCCGACACTCGGCGCCAATGTGACGCACCACACGGGCCACTTCGCGTGACGCATCGATCAGCTGACGTTGGCAGGCCGGATCGTAGATGGTGGGCGCCACTATTTTGGCGGTGGCCACCATTTGGGAGGTGGCCAATGCGCACTGTGTGGCGGCGCCTATGATTGCATTCTGTGCCTCCTGATTCGAGTGCATGGCCGAGGCCACCTCTTTGGCGCGTAGCACGAGCGAGGCGGCTCCGCTAGCGACTGCTTTCGCCAACGACAACAATACGTCAGCTTCGTCATTTTGTGCCAACAATGTCGAATCGTTGGAGTTGATTGTGTACAGCAGCGCCGAGGTAGCGTCGCCAACACGCGACGCGGCCGATATCAGCGATTGGCGTGCCACCGGCGGGCCCGGCTCGGCGGCCGACAACAAATCCGAGAAGGCGTGGCACAGCTTGCGCGCCGCATCCACCAGACGCTCCGCCGATTCGTCGTCTTGCATCAACGCGGCCACAATCTTCACGTCCTTGGCCACTCGCGGCAGCTGATGGGCCACCGTTTCGACCGCTTTGTTCAGCGCCGGATAGTCGAGCTCGTCTTCGGGGATTGCAGACAGCGACACCAATTGCGCGGTGGCCGCATTGATGTCGGCGAATTGTGCCGACAATTGGCGCCGCAATTTCTCCTCTTCTGCTGTGCTTAGATCTTGTACCTGTGACTGCGCTTGTGACACAGGTGCGCTGTCGTCTAATTCTCGTTGTGCTTCATCCACCGCGTACTGGGCCGCCTCGATTCGCTCCATTAACTGGCGCTGCTTGCCGCTCAACACGTACGACGTGGGATATTGCGTCGGCGGACGCGGCTCGAATCCAATCTCGGCCTTTCCCTTGATCTCGGTGGCAGGCCTATAATCGGCCGGCTCCACGAAAGGACCCTCTTCGTGTAACTGCTTCACCACAGTGGGCGGCGGCACGGCACCGCCCGACACCAACGATTGCTCGCTGGCCGCCGGTCTCGGTCCCATCGGTTGGTGTTGCACAATGGTGGCACGAGATGGCGCCACCGAATCCTCGATCATCGTCGAACCCTCGTCGCCGTCAATGCCAAAGTGATCTTTGGCCTTTTTTCTTTTCAATATGATGTCGATGTAGCCGGCGATCAGTTGCGAGATTTGTTCACCTTCGCTTGTCTGTACACTGTAATAGGTGTCGCTGTAATCGCCAAAGTCTAGCGTGAACGAATTGAGCGAGGCAGCCCAACGTTTCACTGTTGTCAGGGGCCACGTTTTCAATATGGCCTTGGTGTTGGCGTCGACACGCATCACGCAGTCTTTGGTGACGCCGAGCAGCCGTGGCACAAGCTTACTCTTGCCGCTCACCTTTTCCTTCACGAGGAAAAATGTCACTCCGTACGTTGGCAACGAACGTGCCTCGCTCACATAGCGCGCCTTCGCCTCGAGCTCGCTCAATCCGTAGTGCTTCTTATGCTCGGCGAATATCTTGCGATCGATCTGTTTGATTTTGGCATAATCGTACGGTAGATAATCTTTCAAATTGATCGAGCTCAGTGTTGAGCCGCCGCTAAAATCGCCCAATTGCGCCTGACACTGGATGCCGGCAAACTTGCACGCACCATCAATAGTGACCGGGTGTGTGCCACTGATAATGGCGTCACGTGTTTGCACGTACAACAGATTGAGCTGAACAGGATCGCGCGAATCAACGTTCTGATCGGAATAGAAAAATTTGCGCCTCAATATGCACGCGTCATGCTCACTCACACCGTTCTCGTCGAGTGTTTTCGAATGATCCAACCACGCCAAATCCTCGTCCGTTTTTAACTTCTTCTTTAATTGTTCCATTTTCTGATCAAGAACACGATCGCCCTTGTCTTTGCGACGCCCGTTGATTGTGTGAGCGCCCGTGGCTATCAACGAATACTCGTCATGGTTCGTGATACCTGTGTTGTCAATTGTCGTCATAGTTGTTGGTTTGATGATGAAGACCGACATATCACATAAATTATACGAGTTGATAATTTCACACAATTGATAATTTAATGAATTTTCGTCAGACACATAACAATTTGAGTTGAGATTACTTGAGTTCGAGACAATCAGTTGGGTTAACCGATTTAGCACTTACCTAGCTTTGTACAGATAATAACCATCAAATTGGCCACAGGTTGATTCTCGTCAACCATGACAACCTTGACAGACTCGTCTGACATGCGTAACTTTAATTGACGCATCTTTTTGCTTCCTATTATCGATTAATTGATTGGTAATTTAAAATGGTATTGATCTTTTAATATAAATGCTTGCTTGTTAGATTGCTTAGTTCTTGTAAACATCGATCGCTATCGATTGTCGATTGGCGATCTTCTTTCAACGATGATGTGATATAGTTTCATTTGATCTGATCCAATTAAACTGTGTGCGTAATTATACAGGCACTTTTGATGATAACACGCGTATAAACTATTCACATTAACAACAGGCGCTCACTAAGGACTGATTACTTATTGATTCATGACATAAACATTGAACGTTGGATGAACACATGCATACACATACACACAAACGACACGCACACGTACACGTTGAACTGTGGACGACCGTGCGTCAGGTGTCTGTTGAGATGGTTCTAATTGACGGTCTGGATTTGATTTGATTTAGATTGAAACGGGCGCCCCAGCAACAATTGGGTGCTCTAATTTGGGGCCGCTGTCTGCTGTCCTAATGGTTAGAGTAATCTATGTGTTGCTTGCCTCTCTCACAACAGGGAAACTAGAGCCAGCCTCTTTTGCAGTATTGGCTCTCGTTGTTGTTGGCTTCTTTTTTTCTTTCTCTTCTTCTGCTAATTCCTCTTGGCCCAATAATAATAGTAATTGCAATCAGCTAGCATCTAGCATTCGCCCACACAAACAAGCTACACTTACAACGACAACTGCAACGAGCTGTTTTGGTTTTGGCGTCAGCGTTGTCAGTGTTGTCAGCGTGAGCCGACGAAAAGGCACATGGTTGTGTTGTTATTGTGAGTGTGTCCATAGACGCGCCTTTTATGTATTGATATGTTTGTCAGCGACACACTCGTATGTTCACATTTCACATTGGTTTACTGGTGGGTTGAGAGTGCAAAGTGACGCGAGTGCGTCCGTGTTCCCTGTAAGCGTTGCCTCTTGGCTCGTCTGTGTGCATGTGTTCTGGTGCGCTCTTATAAGCCATACAGCCATGTGTGATGTGTGCGCTGCGTGCTATGCTGAGCGATGCCCCGCCTCAAAGTTCCGCATCTGTTCGTTGGCCGTCTCCATATAAGGCAGCGCGCTAGTAAGCCAATGCACAAAGCAGGCAAGGCAGGCGAACCAGTCAGCCCGCAATAGCATTAGCAAACACCATAGAATAGCATAGCCCAATGACCTCAAAGTGCGATCGGCTGCTCAACGTTGACTTAACGTTGATTGGCGCGCACTCATCTAATTCGCACTTGCTAAATGCAGCCAACCAGTCAGCCAGTCAGTCAGTCAGTCAGATGAGTCAAGTAAGCAGACAGGCGGATAGGAAGCACTTGAACAGTCGAAAACAGGCTGGCAGACCAGCAACCGGCGAGCAACAGCAGGCAAACAGACGCACGCTATTTCACAGTAACAGCCGCAGAAGTAGCAATAGATATAGCCATAGCATTAGTGATGGCACCACTAGCAGGCAAAACCATGGCAGTTGAATGATGGTTGCGTTGCATCGCAAAACTTGGCCAATCTGCTCACCAACGTTGCCTGCACCAATGCCATTGATGCACCGACTGTTGCTGTTGCTTTCGCTGCTGCGATTGCCCCTGCACGGACTGAGTGATGTATGTCAGCGTCCCCGTCGTGCAGCATCGGCGGGCGTCAATGATGCGCTTTCACTTGCCGCTGTTGCTTCTGCTGCACCATTCTGTTGATTGTGAGACATTTTTGTTGTTGTTGCTGTTGTCATTACTTAGTTTTGTTTTAACAGCAGCTAGCGGCAGTAAGTGGGCTTGAGCTTTTGCTCGCTATTCGATCATGCCCTATGCGCTTGAGTTTGGGCTCTTTAGTTGTGGCTTTAGTTGAGTGCAGTTAGCAAGTTTCACTATGTTTTGAGCTTTAATACTTTAGCATCACTTATAAACGTATGAATGCGTTATAAATGCATCGGTTTGTTTGGATTGGATTATTATTAAATCTCTTGGACTGATAAAATGTGCGTGCTAGTTTCCGTGGAAATTCATTCGTCCGAATTCCTTTCCGTTGATCCGTTCGTTCGTCTGTCGGTTCTTTGGAAATGTTAATGTTCGATAATTTGAGTGGCGCCCCCTCCCCGCTCAAGCTATGCCGGCAAGTATTGAGAGCGCCCTCTAAACTGTCGAATCATAATAGCTAGTCGAAGAAGGCACAGAGTTGGAAGTGTGAAGAAACACAATCGGCTATTGATCGGCAGCCAGCATAAGGCAAAGAGTAAGGCCCACACGATAACGAACTAAACTGTGTAAGCTGAGAGTCAGACAACTAGCTATGATGAACAAATAGACAAATAGAGAAACGGACGGATGGACGACGCACAGACGAACAAACAAATAAAGAGCGGTCATGTGGGCGAGCAGCCAGTCGGCAAGAGCCTCCGCTTGTAACAAGTCCCTCATGGAAGCGAACGCACGCGCTCTCAACATTGCCGAATGCGCACATCATGTCTTGCGCATTGGGCGTGGCCCGCGCCAATATTAGGCCGAGACACACTCATACCGCCCACACAACAACGTGCTGACCATCTATGCGGCGAACGGACGAACACGTGTGACTTCTACGCCCATCCGAAGTAACGCTATACGCTTTCATATCCATCAAACTATGCTATTGTTGTAATTGTTTGCTTAAGTTTGAGTGTATCGAATTGTGTTAACAATTATTGTGAAAACAAGTGTTACTTAAATTAGGTTCGACTTTAATGATAGAAAGTGCAAAACAATAATTTATACTAGTATTATTTCAGTGTGAAAAATTACGAATTATAAGTTTGATTAATCAAACTTAGTTCAGTTAGTGTAGTTCGTTTTGTACATTCAAGTGTTGAGTGCTAACACTCAGGGTGTGTAATGTTAAGTTGGACGAGTCACACTTAGCGACAACAACAAGAAGAGCAACATAATGTTTACAGCTCGAGCTCATCCTTATATGGAGCCTACTAGCTATATGTATGGCCTTACAGTCAAATGAAAGGATGGCCCACTGATGCTCATATTTAACGTTACTAACCGTATCTCAATCACAACTAACGCAAGTTGTTTGCGCAAGCTCACCACAGACTGCACAAACCGCAAACGCGCAAGCCAATAGTTATGATAGCTATTGCTGTGAATGATGTCCTTCCTGTAATGTAATCGATGCACGTACATGCTCTACATTCCAACAGAACAGAGATTATATAATAAGCGCACAGTTTACACGAAGACAGAGTTTAATCGTTGGCTTTCGAAGCTCTAAGATCTACTTTACGTGAAACAAATATGTTTTGTATACGTGCACGTGCATTGTTATCCCTGTTGCTGTCGCCGGTGAACACCGTATGATACCATAATGTAGTTCTTGACAATAGTTGTATGTATAGACTAACCATCACCAGAACATCATTTCGTCCCTATCGTTTTCAAATAGGTCCATTGAACATTTCTTCATATTATCTTATCTTGGCCGTATCATCCGAGCCTCAGTGAGTGCGTGCAAGTCCCTTCTTTTCACTCAGTGGAGTGGAGCCCGTCGTGCGCATTGAATTTACGATAATTTATTAGCGCGACAGTCAAGCAGAAGTCGGATAGGCAGACAGTCAGTCAGTCGGTTTGTCACACACACAGTGCTATTGTACACAGTGCGGTTGGGGACACACACGAACACCAGAACGCACGCACTCACGTACGCACGCACATGGGAACATATAACAACGCCATTCAATAGTAAATAGCGGCAGCAAACAGGAAGCAGTGTGTGTTAGCGACATTGCTGCGAATGCAACTGCAATTGCAATGGCAGACATTCACAAGCGAGCACTAACAATTGTGTCATTGAACTTGTCTACATGTGCGCTGTGTTATCTCTCTATTGAGTTCTCGTGAGCTATTACATCGCGGCATTACGCATTGCACTATTGCTGATTATTGGACTCCTATTGCTCACTCACTATCGCTGCTATTGCTCTTGACTTGCGAATAGAATAGAAAATACTAGCAAACGACAGTTCGAGTCGCCAACAATATAAGACTTTATTCGTTTGTTTGTCGCTTGGCCTCGCTCACCCATTCACTCACTTTCTTTCTTTATTTCTGGCTGTCTATTTATTTATCTGTCTGTCGGTCGGTCGATCTAGCCACATGGCACACTACGCACTTATCGAATGAGCGTCATAAATGGATGACCACTTGCTGGCTTGATCACTGGCTTGCTTGGAGAATAGCGAGCGTAATAGTTGTGTGTATCACAACAGTTATCCAGCTATTCCCAGTTACTACCACTGCAGTGCATGAAATGAGGGAACGCATTTCAACAACACTACTATATGTTGGCCTCTACGTTTGACCACTCAACAAACTAGTAACCAACCAACAAATAGACAACAGGACTACGCTGTTATGGAGTCCGGTACATCCTCGGGGTGGACCATAAATTTGCTACATGCTACAAAGTAGCTAGAGCAAGCTAGTAGAGTATCCAGCGAACAACCATGTCCTTACCAACAAGCGATGGTCAACAAGCGAACGCTTGATGAAACTCAGCGATTTTCATCGATCAGATCGGAAGATGGTTGAGATGGTTAGAAGTTCTATTTCATAATGTCGATTCCACTATGGAAAATCTTCATCTTTTTTCCCTGACTCAACTCAATTTCTTGTTTGCTTCTGTGGATAAAACGTTGTGTGTGACCAAAAAACAAACGAATTGAGGCCAATGATGTCATTTGTCAGCGCCGCCTCATGTGCTTATACGATAACGCTTTTGCTCTTGACAAGCAAAACAATCCAGTCCCATGGTCCATTGATGGTTCATCCTTAGCAAAGCCGAGAAGGCAAGGAAGTGCGGTTGTTATGTGAACAGGCAGCCTTGGACAAGAATGCTCAAGGCGAGAAACGAAGCGGATTGAGGAAGAAACATTTTCATCACACAGCGATTTATCGGCCGCGCTTTCAACCCTTTGAGAGGAACTATGAGAGCCGCTTCCTCATTGTCGTTATCAGTACTCAACAAAGCACTTTTAACAACCGTGCTATTTATATCACACATTTTTATCAAACTCAGACTCATATTATTGAACTTCACAATCTAAATCGATTCTATCGAATCAGTCCATGTCTTTGATTAGAAATATCGTTTGTTATGTTTCTCGACGACTACATCGTGAGTCGAAAAAATACACATTTTAAATTTGTGTGCCGAATTTGGATAAACTCAAAAATTAAATACAGATTAACGCTCTGAACATACAATGACTCATCGTATGAGGTTTGAATTAAAAGACGTAATACAATCATTATCATGATGCTTGCGGCCCTCAACAAAGTTCATGCGCGCGCACAAGTTTGTACTCGGCGAATTAACAGATTCTGCTTGTTCGAGTTTGTAGCGTCGTGACCGCTCCTGCAGGTTATCATATTATTGCGCCTTCTATTTTTACACCGCGCATTATATAAACAATATCTTCTTTCAATAAAGACACAGTCCAGCTTAAACTCTCGTCGTGAACACTTCTCGAAACTGCAGATTACTCTTCGAATCACCACAAAATTGGTAGCAGAGTGGTTTAGTTAGAGTAGACAATCAGATAGGTAGTTTTAGGGAAAATTTTCAGTATCACAAATACAGTTAGATAGCATATAGTCTAGCATAGAGTGATGGCAGAGATGAGTCAGATAGCAGAGATGCTAGCAATCTTGATGGCCGAGGAGATTAGCGTCGCATCTAAACAACATCATCACCACGCTGACAGTATTCACCGGGAAGTCGGACGTGGAGGAATTCTTATGGTCGGTTGACACGGTTACTGGTAACCTTACTCAGGTTGAGAAATCGACAGTAATCCAACGACAGATCCAGGGACCAGCGAAGACGTGGCTTGAAAATGTGAACGCCCGGGAGCTTCGCGAGGGCCGGATCAACTCATTTAATTAAGAAACGATAAAACAAAAATTGAGAGAACGATACGGCTATGCGGACAGCCAATCAAGATTTTTAGCTGACCTTCGTAACTTGAAATTCAATGAAGGAGAAAAGTTATCAGAACTTGTTGACACGTTTGTAAATCTTTACACAAAGGCTTACAAGACACATTGCGATGATGCAACAATCCGTGAAATCTTACTAGTCCTGCCAGCGAGCATCAGAGCAGAACTGAGTATCTATATAAACACGGCATCTATTTCGTCACTTGAAGATTTTAGCATCAAAATCAGGCAATTTGAAGAAACTGTCTGGCCAATAAGAGCGGCTTTTTACCAACAAAGCAGCGCTGAAGTGCCGGAAAAGATAGCAACTGCCGTGTCTGTGGCCATGGAGAGGACACGAAAGAAGATGGTGCAAGACATTGAAGAAAGTCTTAAGAAACTTCGCTCCAGCCAGTACAACTCTGGCGCCAAATGGCAGTCGCGCAAATCAAATACAGTGAGTAATAACACTTGAGGCTCTAGAGCCGAGCCACAGAGAAATGATAATAGGCTCGCAATCGAAGACGAAAGTCAGGTCAAGAGCGAACCCAAGGTAGAAAAAGCGCCGGTCAAGTGCTACCGTTGTCAAGGTCCGCACTATTTAAGCCAGTGTACGTTACCAAAAAACGAGACTCGACGCCAGTAGGGACTGCTGTCGCGTCACAGGCGACAGGGGCGAAGGTACTGGAGGGACATTTAGTGGTAAATGGTCTTTGGGCTAAGGACAGAGAACTGTAACAGAGAAAACGAATTACCAAATTCTTTCGATACCAGACATCCTCAACAAAGTAGTGCCGAATGCTACGCGGTTTACGACGATTGACCTACTGCAAGGTTTTCACCAATTACGTATAAACGAGCGAGGCCAGCCAAAGACTGCGTTCTCTACCCCGTACGGGTCATTTCAATATCAACGAGTGCCGTTTGGCTTAACACGTGCACCTGGAGTGTTTCACGAAGCGATGGACGTAGTGATCCCGCGAGACAACCAGCACCGAGCTGCGACATATATCGATGACATCATCATAACTGATATGGATGAGCAGGAATTATTAGAGAACACTCGTTAGGCCCTGTCTCGGCTGCGTATGTTTGGTGCAAAGATCAATAAGAACAAGTGCAAGTTCAATGCCATTGAATTCTTGGCCGTTGAATTCTGTGGTTTATTGATAAGCTCTGAAGGTACAGCAGTGCCAGTAGAACGTAAGTAGTCAGGGGGTACACTAGTTATGGGATTTTTTCGATTGGAGTTATGGGATTT
>JAIFTH010001070.1:0-10850 GCA_019968535.1 Fragariocoptes setiger | reverse complement strand
GAAGCAATTGGATCTTTGGTGACCTTCTTCGGGTAACGTATGGGCCGCTCAAGTCAGTTCACGTCTTGACACAGATCTCACTGTTGGCCGTTCAGCTTACAGGCGGAGAAACAGAACAACAGTTGATAACTTGTTCATATTGAAACTAATTTTACGAGAGTGTGAAATTATTCAAAAGATTTTCAGTGTCGATTAACGGAATATACTCGCCACCATTTAGTGAGTCGGGTGAGAAATCGCCATCGTGTTAATGAATGGGTTACTGAATTTCACAAGAAACATAATTCTTTCACACAACACACAGAATATGCAATTTTTCACAAGATTTACACATTTTGCAAAAATTTCGCAAATTTTGTTGATTTTTGTCAAATCTTGGGTTTAAATGTAGGAATCTAGGCCGGTTTTGACTTACATCATAATCAAGTCGACAACACGGCACCTATAACTATGTTGATTTTTGACTGGACACGTGCCACGACGCCGTCGGATGCTTTCGAACCTATTGTACCTCTTGTGTGATTTATACTGTAAGATATAGTTGTAACACACTGGTTGAGTTTCTGCGACAGATTTAGGGTCAATTTCGGTGTACTCTTTATAATTGTGCTAGGCGTATAATATATATATTACACTCACAATGAAATTCGACTCTGAATTTACAAGAATCATAACAAAAATTGCCTCAAAATTTCATACAAAATTCAGCACCCTAGTTATTATTTTAATTCTATCATGCGAATTGATTCGAGCAATCTCAAATTGAAATAACAAGTTACAGATTTATTCGATGGCGCCGTCTAGTGGGCAATACTCGGCTATCTAACGACTGTTGCAGACACCTATTGCCGTTGACAACCTGCGCCATCGATAGAGTTGTATAAAATAAAGACGGATCTATCCTGTCCGATCGATTAGTCGTAGTCGAGCTCGTGAGCGAGTGCAACGAACTTTTCAGAGCAAATATTGCATTCTTAAATTTGCTTTACTTGAGTTCGTTTTCTTCTTATCTCTGAATTTGACTTCTAATGACCACCCGTGATTGTGCGTACTTGCTTATCAGCTGTTGGTTCAGTTGTTATCGATTCATTTTGTTCGTTGTTTTTTTGTTTGTGAGTTTTCAATCATTCCATTCCAACTCATTTCGATGCTGAGCGTCATTGAAAGATCGCTCTTCGATCATTCAGCTCAACGAATCGACGGCGTGAATCGATTCGAAGCCAATTTGCATTGACGCATTCACGCCTACACAGTCAGTTGAACAGTAAATACCTTGACAAATTCATTGACCAGCGTGTGTGTGTGTGTGTGTGTGTGCTTAACTACGAGCAAATTGTTTAGCGATTGTTTGGTCAAAAAAGCTACTAATGTTTGGTTGGTAAGAATTGACAAATCACACAATCTAGCAGTGCAATGCGATGCAGCACAGTTCAAAAAACAAAGGTAAACATTCGAGTTGCCATGTCGAATTTGCATTCACTTTTTCAGTAGACTTGACTTTGCAGATCAACAACTCAACCTGGAATAAAGTCATCGAACGAAGCGTTGGAATCAATCTAATTCCAAAATCCTCGAAGAACTTGGAACAAATCAATTCAAATCTAGAGGTACGACTAGTTTTGTGATCTTGGCTTGTACGGAGTTCAATTGGCTCACTATTGGCGTAGTTAAGAGGCCAAAGCAAACACACATCAACAGTGGCTAAACTAAATATTGACTGACACGTGCAAACACGTGCACACATTAGCTGTGTGTGTGGCAGGAAATTATCAGTGCCACCTACATGATGGTTGCAAGCATACACAACAGTAGTCGCACAGTAGGCTGTTGTGGTCAGTTTATGTGACTTGAGTCCACAGATAACTGGACAATCAGATGAGATTCGATTTGAGAGAATTCGAACGATCGATCGATTCATCCATCCATTGATCTATTCAGTTCGTCCATTCGTTTGTTCAACTATAGACAAACTGTACAAACAACAACAACTGATGCAGCAACAAATGATTGAAAATTGTGGACACACACGAACACACTCAGGCCAAAAGTCTTCATAACGAGCTATTTACCGAGCGAACGATAGCAGCATCGAATGACAAGAAGAAAGAATTACTCACGCGCACGAAACTAAAACTAATAGCAAATCTATCGATCAATCACGTGGCGCATGAATAATTACTGCAGACACTTTCATGCAGCACCCTTTGGTCCGTTGACACACAGCTGTGTCACAGGCAAACTTGAACTGTACTGTAATTGTTGACGGACGTTCAGAAATAATAGCACAATATAATAACCATAGTACCATTGAACGAATAGAACACACAAGAAGTCAAAAAGTTCTTTTCAGTTCGCACAAACACATCATTTCGTTCAAACAATTGTTTTCTATAGATGATTATGATGATTTGCTGTGAGTGTCATTTGTATTGTCTCTGTGGTCACGCCACCTGAGCGCATTATTGTTAGAATTCGGATCTGCGCTTTAGCTTGAGCTTTGGACTTGGGTGCTCAAGTTTGAGCGAGTGTTGTGCCTAGTACGCCTTATTTTATTGCCCTCACACGCATTCTAACAAGCCGATCGGCTGACATGCCGGCAATCGCATCGACCGGTTGTGGCTATGAGTCTGCTTTCGTTTCAATTTGTCAGATTTTGTTGTTGGAAGATATTTTGTAATTGAAATTCTGTGGAGCGGCATATATTTTTGTTTGAAATAAGAGGATCACTTGAAATCACGTTGTTCAACATAACTGCATTATGCGAATTATATGATCGAGAGCGGCATCTATTGATCTTGAACTACTATTACCTTGTATCGTCCATTCATTCAATTATGTTTTAGGCATCTCTATACTTATTGCTTTCGTCCTTTGAATTTTTCCTAACTCTAGTGTCGCAGCGATTTGAGCTAGAAAAAGGGCATATTCTTAATCCTCAGCTCAGAGGAGAGCATGAGGTTCTAGTTGGTACTTTTCCCCTCCATAAATTCTCTTGTATTACATGACATTCGTCGTTTATTCTC
Organism: Fragariocoptes setiger; assembly: GCA_019968535.1. Taxonomy (NCBI): domain Eukaryota; kingdom Metazoa; phylum Arthropoda; class Arachnida; order Trombidiformes; family Phytoptidae; genus Fragariocoptes; species Fragariocoptes setiger. The sequence continues at coordinate 7,827 of JAIFTH010001070.1, read as the reverse complement.
GAATATCAACAACACTCGCAAATATGTTCACTTACTAATGACTACCGGCGAAACAAAAGCCAAGGCTTATGATTCCTGCCACAATATTGTCGTTCCAGCGAACTGTGCGGTACGCTCTGGCACTTCTGTCAGTATCGGCATTGGAGCACGTGATGCACGTGTTGCCCATTAGATGGCGCCTATTGCGTGTGCTCAATGGCCTTTTGACAATACCATCGAGTCTTTTTCGTGTCATACGTGATTTCTACTTTGACTTAAGAGCAAATTCATAAGCAATGAACAAACAGTGCGTTCCATACATTTCATCATCACACGTACCACACTGGGCACGGGTGTAGGCATAAGCATAAACAGTGTTGGAAAATCAGCGTTGGCAAACACTGTGTGAGCTCGTTAGTGCAAAATCACAGATCGTTCATCAAACAGATCAGTGATCGCTTGCTAACAAGCTCAACTGACAATCACAATTGCTGCCGCTGTTCAGTTGTGTGGCAACTGAACAATTGTCATTGTCGTATGGTCACAACAGCAGCAGCAGCAACAGAGACCACTAGAAAGCAAACTAGCAGTCAGTCAAATGAGTAAGCAATCACTGCAAAGCAGTGGGTGCCAGACTCAGGTGTGCCAACTATGAGTGAAATTTGAGCCAATATCTTGCTTGTTGTTGTTGTTATCGTTGGACGTTTATTCGACGAATGGACTTTTGGACACCCCAACGTGATATGTGAATGAATTGATTGCACAGAGCAGACAGGGCAAGTAGGCAAATGAGGAACATGCAAATCGATGAGATCGAGATGCACTGTCGGAATGGTCAATCAGTTGTTGCTGATGTTGTTGTATCGAGTGAACACACATACGTTCAACGTACGTTCGGACGGAAAAAAGATAGTCTCACATGGTCCACATAATTTGAATGAGAGTATAGAATGAGAGAACGCATAGAATTTTTCGATATTTTCATTCGTTCGTCCGTCAATGAAACGAAACAAAATATCGAAGTAATAGCGTATGTACAAATAGCGTGCGCACGTGACATCGTTAATCATGACTCGTGATACTAGCGCGCACATGCACACTGGCAGGCAGGTAGGCAGACAGACAAACGAACGGGCAACTAACGAATGAAGGAACGGCCATGCAAGCAAATGGTTGTTCAGTTTAGCATTGGAATCTGTTCAATGAGCATTGAAGGCTCGAAGCTGAAAGAAAGAACAACTTTAATAATAAAGCGGCGAACAAAAACCAACAAAACTAATGCAAGTACCAACTGCGTGGGCGCCCAGTCAAATCATTCCCTTAGCAACTACAACAGTCACAACAATCACGCACGCACAGTCACAATGAGCGTATCGATCACAATGTTCCGATGGCCACTGTCACCCGAATGCATGCTGATCAAGCTGAGGCGAAACAAGAAGGCGTGTGCCTGTCTGCCTGCCTGCTCGTTGCTCGTTATTCTCGGACATGGACCAACACACTAATGATGAGCTTCGCATAGTTTGCTTTTCATTCATTCATTTTGCACTTGGCACTTTACTTGAAATTCGTTCTTAATCAATACGCAGTGTATGAACAATGTTAAAGTTGTAAGGGACAAATAGAATCTTCAAGGCTTGCTCGAGCCAATAGCAAAGTTCCGATTGAGAAAAGAGCTTGGGGTAGATTGTGAAATCAAAAATTAAGAAACTGATCAATTTTTTGAGATTCTCAATTGCCGAACGAACGAGTGAATGAGTCTATGAGTGAGTTTTCACTTTCATAAATAAATAAATTTATTGTCAATGGTCAATGGTATGAATAAATAATCGGTTCATTTTCTCTCTGTGATATAATTTGAGCGTTAGTAATACCATCTTATGTGATTCATTACTAATCACTGATGTGTGTTTGTTTGTATCCGTGTGTGTGTACTACAACAAATTATATATTACAAATCTAGTTGAGCAAGTTAAAATAAAAAACTGAAGACAAACGTTCACAGCGAATCATCAGAATCAATCAACAATCAAGGTGCGCTACATTTCATTATTGAACTTGTTGAAGTCAGTTGAATGTTAGTGTGCCGATGTTGTGTGAAAGTTGTATAGCTGCTGTTGATGATGTTGTGTCTGGTGCAGATGATGCTGATGCTGGTGCTGATTGTTGTGTCCATAGAGTACATTGTCCACATTTGTTGTTTCATTATTCAGATAGGCTACATCGGTGGCATGACTACTCTGTTGTTGTGGTTGCTGATGAGTATTAAAAAGATAAACATTGTTGGTGTTGTTGTTGTTGTTGTTACTGCTGCTTCCATTGTAGATCTGATGAGGCGACTCAGGTGATTCGGGAGTCAATATTGACGTGGAGCTTGTGTAAAGCTCTTGGTTGCACGTTGTTGTGTTCAATGTGGTGCCACTAACGATTCGTTCAATGCTCGATTGTGTTGTCAGTGGAGAATGGGCAATAGTGTCCGGTGTCTTGTAGTCCGATTGATTGTTGTTAATGTTGTTGCTGTATGTTTGCTGTTCACTGATACTGTGCTCGAATTGTGCTCCGTTGTGTAGATGCGGATGTAGATTGGCGTACGGCGTCAGATCGGTATACTCTAGATCACCGTACAATTGTTGTTGTTGTTGGCTTTGTTGCCGAATGTACGGTTTCACATTAACGGTTTGATTGTCATCGGCGTTGTTGCCATCGACGCAAGGAGCATCGAAATCATCTGAATCGAATTCGTCAGCAAATTCAAGCTCATCGTCGACACAAAATTCCTCTTTAATGATGCCATTTATCTCATGATTGCTGGCGATTTTCATGTCCAAATTGTGACGTGACACTACGGGTTGTTCAACATTGTTGTTGCTGTTGTGCATTGCTGCTGCTGCTGTTGGTGTCGTTAAGTTGTTGTTATGGCTGCTGTCTATCGATGATGATGATGATTGTTGTTGTGTGTGCGCTTGTGAAAATTGTAAAGACAATTGAGTTTGACAATTGTCGTAGATTGAAGACGTTGACATGGACGACGTTGACGACGTGGATGAGTCACGCGAATAACAACGCGACGGCACAATGTCAGCTAACAATGATGACAATGAGTGATGATGATGATGTGCAGATGATTGGCCTGAAATGGACGACGCAACCGAGGAGGAGGAGAAGGAAGATGAAGATGCAATGTCCAATTGCATCAGGCACTGCAAACGACGGATGTGCTCGATGGCGGCGCGCAATGTTTCAACTTTGGACATTTTTTTGCTCTTTTTCGCTTGCAACGCGGGCACGTGATTGCGCAGCGTAGCGAAGCCCAGATTGACGAGACGCACACGATTGCGTTCGCGCTCGTTGCGTCGTGCCACCGACGAAATGGGATCGCGTCTGGTACGCTTACTCGTCGGCTTATTGTTGGCTGCACTGCTATTGGATTGCGCTGTTGTTATTGTTGGCATGTTGTTATTGGCGGCGTTCGTTGACATGTTCGTTGTCGATTGATGTCTTTGCTGTTGATTTATGCTCAAAACACAATATTCAAGATCAAGTGAGCTGCTCGAGTTTGAGTTGAAGTTTAGTTTAGTTGAGCTTGAGAAACTTTGCTCTCTTGTGTGCTGTTATTGAATTCTTTGATTTTGTGAGTTCGCGAGTTTGCGAGTCTGAGAGATGTGCACGTGTTGAATGCGGACGCTCATCTGACCAACAGCACGTACAGACACGCACTTTTCATTTGAACGAATAGTCGCGCGGTGAATGCTGCATGAGCAACAAGTACAACGCATGCTGCGCGTACTTCGCCCACGTACTTGCGTGTGTTTGCCGCTAGTGTTCGATGCGTACGCTCACAGTGCTTCACACTGTACACTGTACACTGCAAACACCAAAAACGAAACGAAACGAAACGAAACGAAGCGAAGCAAAGCAATGCACGTGAACAAGTACGAAGCAACTGGTGCGCGTGCGCCTCACTAGTTGCACGCGCACCAACGCACCATTCAAAGCTATAGCGTGCCAACGTTAGCCGCACGCCAGCAATGGCCACAGCGATTGCATTGTCTGCGATGTAGCAAAAGAATATTTGCGGCCATAGCAGCCAAACTCACACTGGCAACAACAGCAACAACAGCGGCAGCCGTTCATGGACGGCTGACTTTGTGCGTCCATTTTTCTATCCACAGTTCATCGCTACTTTCTTCACTGCGTCCTACGCTTGTTGCCTTGGATGCCGCTGTGCACCACCATCATCATGGTCGCCGCCGTCGTCGTCACTGAAAGCAACAAGTTAGAAGTGCAAATCGTAATAAGTCAGCAGCGCCCTCTCTTATTCTTTCTCTCCACTAAACATTCCTGTGTAGAATTATCAAACTGACACGCAGTGTGTGCGCGCACAGTTTTACTGACTAATCGATAATAAGTTTATTGTGTATGCGCTCTATAAATGCTTTATACGCGTTTCAAGGATGTAATATTAGTTCGGTGTAATAACACCACAAGAGTAATAATGTGTGTAAAAGGAGCCAATTACTCCAACATCCTGCATTACACAAAAAAATTCTAATCCTTACAGGTTTAAACTGCAGGAAGAGGACCGCCTTCGAATCCCGCCATTACCACGAAAAAAATTTGGCAGAAGAAATGACCGTTGTAGAGTTGACTGGCGTATGGAGTCAAGTTCGGCTCTATAGAGAAGCACGTCTCGACGACGACATCGAGTGTGCCAGATGGTGTATGTCGACAACATCGTTCAAATCGATGAAGCTTTGATCGGCAGGCGCAAGTACAACCGAAGCAGTGTCGTACCGGGAACCTGGGTGCTCGGGATGATAGACGCTCGAGGCCAACTGCGCCTAGAAATCTGCCCACAAAGAGATACAGATACGCTGTGCGAAATCATACAGCGACACGTGGAGCCTGGTACTGAGATCCACACTGACGAGTGGCGTTCATACCAGCAACTCCTGCTGTATGGTTACACGCATCGAGTGGTGAATTACTCAGAGGAGTTCGTCGCAGATGACGGAACACACAGCGAATTGAATCGCAGTGGCGTGCGCTGCGACGAAGATTCCACAGAGGAGGCTGCGCAGGGAGGACCTAGGAGAGCACCTAATAGAATACATGTGGCGCAGAAAATGTAAACAAGCGGGACGTGAACCGTTTGTAGAGCTGACTAAGCTCCTGCGCATAGAACAATAAAAATAAGGATCCGTGAGGATCCTTTTTGTTGATAAAGATGCAATCAAATACAACGTGACGAGAGAGCGGATCCGCGGCGCTTCGCGCCGCGCGCGCCCGGGTGACCCCTTCCGCGGAATCCCCCTCGCTCCGCTCGCTCGAGCCCGCTTCAGAGGATAACCCGGGAGCATTGCGCGCTGAAGTGAGGCGATACTTGATCAGACCTTCCGTTCGCAGTTTCTAGGGAACCGGAAGTCCGAATGAGATCAAACATGTATAATCGGGTTAGTCGCTGAGATCTATCGATTTTTTGAAAAAAATCTCCACTTAATTCAACGGATGTCGAGATACCGACGAATATCTGTATCACCGGAACCGGAAGTTTCCACGCCCCCTCGACTCCCAAACTATGCTTGTCTCTTCGAGAACTATCAAGATAGACAAGTTATTTTCAAATCGGAGCGTGCACCGGAAGTAAAGTACACCCAGGATCTCTTCGAATTGTCCCCGGCTCCTCAGGTTTCTCTTGAATACGCAAACTTACCGCGGATGAATGAGGATTTGCATTTGCATGTTCTTGCAAAAGACAACCTTGCGGTGCATCAGAACTGTCCGGTTCAGTAACTTTGGCACGCTGGAGCACTGCTGCTGGAGAGCGAAGCCACGCGTTTCCGTCGCTTTGCGCATGCTCCGTGATGCTCGTGCGTGCTGGTCGTGCATCTATCGGCTAAACAGTTATATTTGTAAGCTCATCGGCTGACTGAGAACCGGCGCCGATGTCCAACACTATGTCCACTTCCGCTTGGACATCGTCCAATTCTATAGTTGGGAGCGAAACATCTTCATTATCATTGTCGTTCGGTTCTTCATTCGCTACAGATGGTTCTAATCGGTCTTCCCTAACGTAGTAAGGCTTTAAATTTTGCACGTTTTGGACCCGTTTTACCATTACATATGTTGACTAGTTTAGCTGTTTGTGGCGGTTCGCCGCCAAACAGCTACTACCAACACAGGGCCTCTATAGCCCGCTGCAATCTTCTTGGAAGCTTCATGTCGAACTCTTTCTTGATTTCATCCATTGCATCACGCAACATCTGTCGCAAGGCCTTAGCCATATCGGCAGACGAATCAATTTTGTTCTGTGAATAATTATTCGCCTTTACCGGCCTAACATGATCTTCGAAATGTCTTACCTCTGTCATGAAGTCATCCAACTTGGTCGCTTCTGTCATCCTGAAAGAGCTGCTCAGTTCAGAATAAATCTCTGTTGGTAATGCCATTAGTATTTCACGAACCAACGTAGACTCGTCCGTATTGTCGGGATAGGCCTTCGTGTACCAGTAGGCGAACGATTCAGCGAAGCTTGAAATTTTCAACTCTGGATTATATTTGAGGTTCCTGAGCTTGACCAGATAAGTGAATGATGAATCGGTGTGTCCGAATCGCTTCACCAAAGCACGGATGACCGGAGCATTGCGGTGCAATTTGCGTCATCTTATAGATCTCGTCAAAATCTATAATCTCAACCATGTTTCATCTCATTTAGACCAAGGTTGTGACCCCATGTCAATCCGCCCAGGTCCTTTTAGTTTTAGATCAACTTGAATCACAATGGAATCCCGATCGAATCTTAAGCCAATCAAACTCTCGACTGTAGGCGATATTCATTCCTCATTTGAGGTTATTAAGGTATAGATTGAGATTGAAATTGAAATTGAAATGCTGTGATGCTAATGAGAAAAGTGTTGGAGTGGTTGCCACAATTGTAGTGTAACTGACAAGGAAACAGACCCTGATGCAACCGTCAGATCTGCGTGAAACTAGTCTCATTTTGTTCTGCGTGCCTAACTCTGTCGGGTTGCTGCTTACTGTTGCCCGGAAAATCCCGATCTTCGTCAGAATCAGGGTGCGATTTTGAAACGTACAAATCTTGCATTAACAACAAGACTGCAAGCTTCGCGGATGACGACGCATGTGCTTGTGAGCAAGGGAGTCTTCACACGCGCCCAACCAGACTGAATGTTTATCATTTGAATGAAAGTAAATGATGACTATGATGGCGGGATTTTCTATGAAATTTTGAGTCAATTTTCTTTTGTGATTATTATAAATTCTGAGTAGAATCTGTAAATCTTGTGAAAAATTGCCGATTCTGTGTGAAAGAATTGTGTTTCTCGTGAAATTCAGCACCCTATTCATTAACACGATGGCGATTTCTTACCCGACTTACTAAATGGTGGCGCCCCAAGCCCAATGTACATGAAAGTAAATTCTGTTAATCGACAATGAAAATGTCCGAATAATGTTCCGAATAATTTCATACTCTCGTAAAATAAGTTTCAATTTGAGTGACGATTTAACAGTCAATCAACTGTCGTCCGTTTTTAAGCTGAACGTGTGTCAAGACGTGGAACGAGTTGAGCTGCCTATTCATGGTACCCGAAGAAGATCACCAAAGATCCAATTGCTTCTTCCTAAATGTGCCACCTTAATACAAGATGAGTCACTTACCTCAATTTGAACATTCGTTTCTATGAGTGACAGCGCCAAGCTCGACAATCGTCAATGCTCTAACATTGTCTCGTACGAATAGAAGTCGTGGACTGGAAAACGTTTCAGCGCGGATACGGATAGTTTATTGATGATAAAAATGATTTCTGCTCAACACAATTTCTTCTC
>JAIFTH010000084.1:0-67507 GCA_019968535.1 Fragariocoptes setiger | reverse complement strand
GTCGTGTCGTGTCGTGTCGTGTCGTGTCGTGTCGTGTCGTGTCGTGTCGTGTCGCGTCACGTCGTGACACCAATCATCTCTTCACTATAGCAATCAAAACTACAGCTAAACACTATGAAGCTACGACTAAAATATCAAATACAGTTATCACAGCCAAGCAAATTTGTTTCATTTTTTTGCTTCTTTCACCCGCTGCTGACGTTTTAAATCGTGACCAAGTGTGCTAATCAAGCGTCCATTTGACTTTTCTCTTGTGTGGATAACAATTACATAATGAATGTCTGCTTCACCATCGTCCACAATCAATTTAGCTCAATGACCACGAATTATTTCATATTCCCATTGATTTGTTTTGAAATACAATTGAACTCGCTTGATATAACGTCGTTCTTTAAATGTTGCGGCAGCTCGATTTTAAAAGATCACTTGATACGTGTCATAATTCATTGTTCGGTAGCTCATAATCTGATGGTAATGAATCGATAGAATGTTCGTTCTGAAGGAAGACTTTTCACTATTCAATTTAAGTGCAGATGTGTGGCCATCCGAATGCTCAGAGTTGCGTGACAGTTTCGTGACATTGGAAAGCAACAGTGACGTAATGTTTCACTCCATCTATTACTTTTTACTGTTCTGAGGCCGACGTCCTACCGGATGAATCAAGTTTTAGACATACTCTTCATCATTAATCATTACTTGTTATCATTACTGTGTAGATTAACAGTATGCTTAGGTTGGTGCTTACCAAGTTCCGTGCCGTCTCGAGTTTTGCGGGTGGACCCAAGAACATCGTTCTCATTGACGGTTATCCTAAGCTATTCCTTTGATCATCTACTGGTTACAATAATATTGCGTTGCACATACGCCTGATGATTGCGTCTATGAGCGATGCAATCAACGTGTCCCTCTCTTTTTTCAAAAGACACGATCATTTCACTTTACTCACCCCGTAGTTTGAGAAATGTGATCATCAACAAACACATGAAAATGGCATCCAAAACATAATTGTCATTGAATTAAATTGTTTATTGATCAATAGAAAGATGGAAATTAAAAATACCTAATGAATAAAACTAGATGAAAAAGGAAATTAAATAATTATTCAACACCAATCAACTTGAGTAATTATTGCAATAAGTTCATCGATGAATAATGAATCATATATGGTGGCTCTCTTGAGTACAGACATCTGAATCAATTGATTCAATCATCGAAAAATCGTACGATAAATTATAATCAATGGATTAGCTCGGATTTTAAGGTCACTTTTCGTCACCGATAACAGCAACGATGAACAAGCAAATACATGAACCGACTAACAGACGGGCGAATGACCAAGCAAGCCGACAACGAGTGCACAGTTCAAGGTAAATAATAAATACACGAAGAGATCACTGATTTGGTTTTGTGTGTGTGTGTGTGTGTGTGTGTTTGTATGGGTCACAAACACATTGGACAGCAATAACAACTCAATGACTGATAAAGTAAGATTGTCGATGGTTGTATTCGATTGCTTATTGACAGACAGACAGACATTCTTACAATCGTGTGCGTCCGGATTGTTCGAGTTCGATGGATTCATTTTAATCTCTCACAATGAGTATAATTTCATTATTATTATTACTCGACGGTTCATAGATGGATTGGAAAATTTGCAATCAATGGATTGTCGAGAAAATGCAATAATGATAACAAATTCATTGATAATTCATTTAGTGTTTATTTATATCGTTTAGCAAGCAAGCTGAGTATATGTATAACTATTGCAAGATAATATGGACAGAGAGTTGTAAAGCCCGCTGTTGATTGGTTATTATACTGTGAGTAGACGCTCCTTGCTGTTGTCCTTGATGTTTTTGCGCTAAAAACTAACGAAAAAAAAAATACACTGGTTGAAGATCATCTGCGTAAAGTGCAATCTTTGGCAGCTCATGGAGCTCTACGTAACCAGTTCGTCTCGAACATCGCAAGATGTCGACATCTACTCTGTCTTCATCAATTTCAAAGGCTGAAAATTGCTTCGGCACGAACACACATCATAAATTCATTGCGTGAGATTAATCAATAAACAACTAACTGTTTGGTAACTAATTGTTCGAGTTTGATAGATTAGTGATTGAACTCTCATATTGCAATTTCATACAGCATTGAGTGAGTGAGAGATTAAGTCTTCTAGCAAGTTCACTCTCTGTCTCTCTCAAATCGCTTTTCGCTAGTGACGCTAAGGTTTAGATGACTGAATGCGAAATCTATTGAGTGCTGATTTTAGTTCGGTTCAATTGAATACCGACAATCGATCGAATATTTGTTAAAAATTTGTATGATCTGTTACTATGATGTTATTCAAAATGATCGACATTCAAAGTATGGCAAGAGACAAGAGACACTTGTTGTTGAGTTCAAATTTCTTATGTATTACGCAACAAGCATTGATCACAATTAAATACAGTGATTGTGTATGCGCTCGACATAAGGTCAGCTAGAACACTACATTCATGAACACTTTGTAAAATTGTTTGGAAATCGGTCTGACATTGGCAGTGGAAGTTTTCACACTTCCACTGCCAAGCTCAATACGTGTTGACAGTTGTATCTCTGTCTACCTATCTGCTAATGAGCGTTCTTTACAAACCTAATACATCTGCTAACAACTAATCTTGCTGTTTCTGCTACTAATGAGCGTAATACTATACAACAAAAACAAAGTGCAGTCAACGAGTCATGAAATACAACTGAAATGACCATCAATGCAACATGTAACATGCACTGAAAACAAATTACACCAATTAAAAGTACAGCATTACAACAGAACACGCACTTTTTATTCTTTTGTACGTCAAAGTGATCATATTTCAATTACCAGCTTGCAAGTTGTTCAGCTTAAATGCCTGTTGGTGCTGATACTAATTCTAATGCTTAAGTGCCAAAAATTATACTTAAATAGACCATAATATGGCTCTATTTTCACTAGCTGCTAACTTAATGCATACTGAGCTGCTACTGATATCATTATTATCATTATCAATTCTCATTGCATTTACGAATGCCATTTTAGACCTCAATCAATGAAAGTGAACATTTTAATATCAAGAGTCATGCGTCAATCGAGTGACCGGAATCTACCGGAATCATTCATTCTTGTTCCATTGTGTGTCTAATTCACTCACGTATCTATCCTATCAAATGAATTTAGAACAATTAGTCGACATTGTGTGTAGTTATCACAGCCACAAAGAGCTTACCTACTACGTGCTTAGCTTCTGATTAGCGAACAGCAATCGTTACATCTACACGTAATTGACATTAAATGATTACAACAACGTAATGATTGATAGTCATCGTGGTCCACGATGATCTAATAATTTATATACAACCGTGGATTTCACTCTGTTTGAAAGCTTTGAGAGCTGACTACGCTCTTCACTTTATCCATCTCGGCAATCACAAAGGCATTCACGATTGGATGTCGTTGTGAGCGTTCTATCGCGCCAGATTATAATTTAAAGCTTGCTTCGTAACGAGTCCAACTTTGTCCGTCCGCCCAACACTATTTGGTCTACTGCTGGTGCCTGTCCTTACCACTCAACTAATGTCAACAACTAAATCATCATCTTCATCCGTGAAGTCTGCCGAGCCATTCACTGACGCTGCTTTTCTGTCGAAAGTCTCGCCAGATTGAAATAGATCTTCTTTAGAGCAAACTTAAGCTTGTGGAGAAGCTTAACTACAAGCTAAGCTGGGCAAATGGCCTAAAGACAATCCATTTTCTACCTATTTATTGATCACCATCATCATCATCACCATCATCACAATTCTGTTTGTCTTCTCTTGTGACTAATATATTCCCACGTACATCAAACGTTGCGTTACAGTATTCCTGCTATATATCTTGACGACACAAGCGTCGTTTGATGATGATAATGGTAATAACAACGAATGAAAATTTTATAACTAAGAGCGGCTAATGGAATTGTTGGCGCAGCTGATGAAAATAACTAGCGAACCAACTGACAGCAAGCCTTAAATAAACAGAACCACATTAACTTCGATAGTTGTGGTTGCTTGTCGATTGCTCATTTGCTTAACTTGTAACTCAACAACTTTTCTACATTTCTTCGGGTTCCACTTTGCCTTTCACACAATAAACGTACGAAAGAACCAACTCAAAACATAAGAGGGAAAAGAGAAAGAGAAGAAAGTTGCTGAAAACGTTCGATGAAGCTGAAAGTAAAGTTGTCTAGCCAAGCTGTGTACTCCATTTGAGTGTGAGTGTGTCACCTGAGTTTATCTGACATCTTCGTCTTGTCAGCCGACGCTCGAGCTTCTTTAATATGATCGTATTAATGTGCACTTGTGAGTTGGTTCGATCGTTCACCTTTGCTTGCGCTAATGTTCGTTAGCGTTCGCTTGCGAGTCATATAGCGAACGGCCGCTAGTTGGCCATATCCACTAATGTAATTATCATGCTCATCAGGTTCATCTCTCAATGTCTGCAACGTTGAATGGTTGAATGGTTTTTTCACTCACTTTCTCTCTTTCCGCTATTTCCCTTACCATTTGATTATTATTACAATTTATTATCGGCCAGCTTTCGTTTCGCTTGCAACAGCGACAACATTACTCTCCTCTTGCTCAATTCTCTCGTAGTAGTTAGTTGTCGTGGCAGCGAAAAATAATCTAGTGTAGCGAGGACAACAATGACGACAAGCATGAAGACAACAACAGCTACGTGTAATAGACGTTCCGGCCAATCTTTGTCCTTCCGCCTAACAACTGTCAAATGTGAAAACTTGAGTATTTTCAGTAAATTCAAAATTATCAAGCTAAGACATATTTGACATTATCGCTCTTTGGCACTAGTTAATTTTAGTGGGTTATAATTCAAGGCTCGCTAATGGTTGTTTGAGAGATTCTAACGTCGCCAAAGAAGTGGCGCTCGATTGTCGTAGTAATCGATGTACAATTGACTCATCACTTAGCTGCCTCACTCAGTTGTTCAATACTTGAGTTCAGTTGAATGCACGTGCATCCATCATTTGAGTAGTCTGCTCAATTGGAGAAAAGTTTCCAAAGAGAATCAGGAGTCACGATTAGGACTCGCAAAATATATAGATATATTCCAGCAGCAATATATCTTATCGTCAGTCATTCAGTCAGTCAGTTAGCAATGATCAAGCTGATTTTTAGTCTATCACGACGTCACGACGACAGCATGCTGAATACGACTTGTTAGCATGCGATCATTCAACAGCAATCATTCTTTTGGTGAACATGAGAGAGTTTTCTCTTTTCCTTTTCTGTTCCTATTTAATCAATACTTAAGTTGTTCAGCAGCAGCAGCACCAATTGAGTATTTGTGCACCCACTTCATTGGCGAACGGAGCAAAAAGGACTCTATAGTTTATTTGAGCATCCTATTATCAATCGATGATGAGACATTGAGTTGTTGCCACTTCAAGCGTTCAAGTGTGCTCATCGAATCATTTTCTAGATGATTATCAACTGAAACACTATTAACACACGGATTCAACGACGATTCATCGTCACGATTCTCTCGAATCCCTCGACAATCATCGCCATTCTTTAGATTTAGCCTTATCATGAATCATATATGAGCCCACATCATATATGATTCGAATGTTGGCACAATTTTCGATCGATCGTTCGTTCGTCTGCAAGCCATATTGAGCCTATGATATAACTCTCAGTTGGTATTGAGCACTTTAGACCGACAACTTACCTATCTTGGACTCTTGTCGTCGATAGCTAAGATAATCGTGGTAGGCGAGCCAATCGTATTGTGCGTCGAGTATGACACATCTCGCAAAAATGGTGCTTTCATCGTTCGGTCGCGTGGAAAGAGTGGTTGAAATGAATAGCCAATAAGTGATGATGAGATAAAGTCGGCTCAAAATAAACTCGTCGACCAAATAGACACTCGTGACTTGATCAAATTCAAATGATTCACAGAGAGAGTACTCGGAGACTGTTGTGGAGTAAATATCCTTGAGCAAAAGCTCTGAAAACAAGCGAAGTGTGTTCAACAAAAACGAGTCTACTGCAAAAGTGTCATCGTCGACACCCTGATGACTGTTTCTGGACAACATTCTCTGGCAAGCGCCCACCAGAGGCTCATTAGAAGCATAGCTTTGCATAGATGAGCACCTTATCGAGAAAGAGAGATTCTATCTTTAGAATCCACCCGATGAAATAAGGAGCTACTGAAGTTTGAGAGTTAAGTCAGATGAGAGAACGTGTAGCGAATGAAATGAAATAAAACCATCGATTGAAAATAAACGAAATTGAAAAACTATGATCGTTATCTCTGTACGACAATTATAACGGAGATTCCATATTTGAATATTCTTCCAGGTGGAGTCAGAAGATGGCTTCAAACTAGACGACCGTTCTATACAATGGTCTCATCGAAAGTTGTTATGAAGGATTCTTTTTACTCAACAACGAGAAACCAATGAAGCATGATGTGTGATCAGACCAATAACTTCAAATGAAAGGGATAGGTAAGGCAAAGACAAAATGAGCAAAGATTATCATTTACAGGTGGTGCCTTTATTTTGAATTTCATCAAGTGCTCGATGATTTATGATCGATGTCGTCCAATTGAATGTAAATTTTCGCCCTTAAATGATGCCAACTAAACTTCTCTCTATATCTCGATGACTGGGTAGCTTGATGGCGCTTTCATTAATATTATTATTATTATTATTATTATTATTATTATTATTATTATCATTACCATTATCGTTATTATTGGAAGACACACACACACACTGGTGACGCTGGTTTGAGCTACACCAACGACGAAGACGACAGCTAACTTGAGGTGACGATGATCAGACGTTCGGACGAGAAAGTGAAGCCTTTGTTTTGCATTGCAGTTTGTAGCTGGCACGACAACAAACTCTGATGACCTGCTACTCAGCCAGTTAGTCAGTTCTTCACTAGAAAGACAGCTACTGTTTTCTAATTTCCAGTGCCCAAGTGTTTGAGAGTAAAGTGCCGCCAACTCACCGCCGGCAGTTTGCCGTGGTTGGTCTAAGAAACTACGCCAACCATTGGCACTAATCGTTAAACAACAGTTGAATTATTAGTGGTCAAGATGAGCTCGATTGATCATGAGTGTGTGATGCAGTGAAGCGATATAATCGATCACATTTTTACAATCTTAGTTTAGTTGTGTGGTTCGTTGCTACCTGCAGTTCTTTGTGAGATCGGGAGAAAGCTAGCACGAAATGAACGAGAGAAATGCTGCCAATTCAAATTATTGGCTTTTTTCTTTGATCGAGTTTACACTTTTTTCCTTTCTTCCTCTTCTCCTTCTTTTTCATACAAATTTCTTCGCAAAGAGTTCAATATCCCAATCAAGTGAGATTAATAATAATAATGAATTAGTGCATTCATTTAGCATTCAACTCTTCAATTATCAGCAGTCATCGTACGTACGCACGATCAAGTGTAACACTCACACGCAAAGTGTCAGAAGCTTAAGTGAATGAATGGGTGTATGCCACCATTCATCGTCGTGTTACATCTTATCAATTAACTTACAAAATTAACAGTATCTTTTTTGCTTGGTTGGTTGTTACAAAACAAATTGATTTTGGCTCGTCGTTTATCTTACAATTATGCCAGCAAACAGTAAAATCTGTGTTTTGTTTCCAACTCAAATTTTCCTCTTGAGATCTAACCAAACGAATATAATATGCTTAAACGTTCTTTTAATCGATGACTGAACTTTCGAATCGATTGAAGATTGCAAACGAAAGCAACGCCCGTGAGCTATAGTTCTCCCGTAATTTATGGCCATCGATCATTGATTGGTATCCGAGCAGAATCAATTGATTGGTGAGCTCCCTGGCGTCGTGTTCGTACATTGTCTTTTACTCGGTTATTACTTTAGCTATTACTTAAATAAACTTCAGTAATTGATTGTTGGTCAGTATGTAAACAAACTACACTTCATACGATACATGTTTGTTTTAACTTTTCAATTCTCGATTTCGGATAGATTGATTCAAAAAAACTTTCAGTTCGATTTGATCTGATCCATTTGGTGCGATCGGATCAATTGAACTGTGCAATCAATTGTTCTGTCTTGTATCCACCTTACATGCAGAGTGTTAACCTGTGCCACACTCTCATTATTGGTTGCATCAATATGGAGCACCTATTAGCTGTGAGTGAGTTTATGCAATCGGGCAATTAAATTGAATGGAAGCCTAATGGTTTAAACTAAAACGATCAAACTTCAATCAAACTGAATGCTCAAGCCAAGCTAAATTGTTAACTAAATATTATCTGAATAAAATGATCGATCGAATGTCCGGTCGATCGTCTTCGATGGAATAACGTTGTTGAGCGTGGTCATTTGCAAAGTCAAATATCATTCGATCTTTAAAATGCCAACGTTTGATTATATGATCGAAAGCGATACTGATTTTCGATACCATTCGTTCGTGCTCGGCACGTAAGCTATCATTCACGTTCGTATCTTATTGGAAGTAAAATTTATTCGTTTTTATAGCTTTGAGCTAAACAAACATGCCAATATCTCAAGAGTAGCCAGCGAATCGATTCAAGAATCGAGAGAGAGAGAGAGATTAATCATAAAGAGATTTTTACCATCAAGTGTGGATGATAGGAATTTCGAGCATGGCATGCTGCGTTTCCTGGTACAATTAGTTGGATCAATTCGTCTCGATCATACTCTTGAATATAGAGATTGATCGCTGCTGAGACACAACGAGCACGAGCGCTTCCTTTCGTTTGCACGAGATCTCCTTTAAGATTCTCTTGTGACAACAGAACACATGATCTTGTGTGGAGAAATTAAAGAAAATGATATTCCAATGCGGGCTGAATGGCTTGTGTATTGTGAGCTCAAACCATGTGCACAGTAATTATTGTAACCGAATCATATTATCATGTGGTCTATTTGATTATGATCAAAGTGTGGCTCTCTTTCTTTAAATAAATAGCGCGGCAACAGCGAACATTTGTTGCCGTAAGAAAATTATTGCCGAAGGAAGATCGAAACGAAAAGGTTACTAGTTGTTGAGTGTAGTTGCTGTTTTACAACTGTTTAAATGTTTAAGTTATACTTGTTGTCGCTATGAAATACCTTTCGCAGCGGTGCTACAGCAGTCTGTTTGATGCCATTAGACGATACAGCAACAGAATTACGTGATTACTTGTAGTAGATTTGGCTGGTCTATTTAATCCACTAACTATGGATAAGCTACCTCAATATCACCAAAGGCACACACACACACACACACACACACACTGTTATTCACTGCAACAGCAATGGTCTTGACAGGCGCAAGCATGCACAGGTGAGATATTGTGAAGCCAGTGCTAGCGGTGTTTATGTGTTTGTTATGGTCAGTGTGAGTGCCGGAGGAACGTCAAATTTATGGCCACCATTTTCTCGCCACCGACGCCGCCGTTGCTCCTATCAGCCATGCGCAGCTCGTTTGATTACATTTAAGGCTAATTTTGCAGTCATACATTACGATTTTATTTGCTCTTACTCATTTCTTGTTCGTTTGTTCAACTCTAACTGAGTGTAGCTGAACTTACATCTCTTATTATCAGCCGAATCTGAAAACGAATTGTTGCACTGGCTGATGATTAGTGTAAGCGAACGAAGCAGTGTAGATTTGGATGCAGTCAACCTTTGTCGTTTGCTTGGCAACATCAAATGAATTTGTGAAATTAAAGACCAACAATAATTTTGTGAGCTATTGTGTGTTATAACTTATGAATGAGTGTGTCCATTCAACTTGATTCGAACAATCTTGGACTTAAACTTTAACTCTGACTCGACGAATTGGTGCAAAAAAATAAGTCTCTGTTAACACATGATGTATTAGCAGTGATTGCTGCAAAACTAATGGCTACATTGCACTTAATCACGTGCCTTATTGTTGCCTCATTATCGTTTGCTCACAATTATGATCATAATCATACTTATGAAGCAGAGTTCACAAGTTTCATGTGGTTGGAGTGGAGCCACGACGACTCAAACGGTCAAGATGGTGAAACTTTTGCGAGTTAAGCTTCCTTAATGATATGTCGGCGCACCCATCATAGACACAAATCATCGCAGAATACGCGATAAATGTTTGTACTTAAGTTCAACTGTTGGTACAATGAAATTAACGCGTCGCGTTTGTTACTCACACTATAGTTGGCTGCATACATGTATCCGAGATTGACCTTTTCTGTTATGTACTATTGTTTCTCTATTGGCTCGCTTTGGATCCATCAACAGATATTTATACTCATTTTTTTGCATTATTGTTAGACGAACTTGCTCTTCATTAGCGAGATATAATTGTCCCATAATAAGAGCTCTAAGTGTTTTCTCTTTAAGCAGATATAATAGATGGAATTTCCTCTCTCTCTCTCTCTCTCTGGTAAATTTTATTTTCTTTTAAAGAGCATTGAAAATGGTAAAGGTGAGCTTCATTAACTTTCACGTGTCGGGTGAACAAATCAACAAACAAACATATCCTTTACAAAAACAAGTGCCGTCGTTTCTATTGCTCAAGGAATATGCCTAATTTCTCTTTCGTGACGTATCAAAAGGATCTATATGTCCTTCCTGAGTCGGCATGAGCACATGAGATCATGCAACAAAGAATAAATGAACAACAAATATAACCCCGCCAGGAAGCCAATATGGAGAAATAAATCGTTCACACTTTATATGTACACAAGTGAGGTGGAATGAATTGGATAGGATTCGAAAGGAGGAATGATTGTATAATAATGCAAATTTGCGTTAAACATTGAATTGGATACAATTTGTTCGTACACTAAACAAACAAATGTAAGCCGATCCTGTTCTGTTCATTCCTCTAGCTGTGAGATTATATCAACCCGCTAATCAAATGAAACGTGTCATTATTAATTGCACACTGCTCACGACGCTTTTGCAGAACAATCACAGCTGAGTGTCGAGCTGATATGTTTAGAAAAATTTTCTCACTAAAAGAACAAGCTTTTCGAGCCATGTCAGAGAGTTATGTGTGCAAGTGTTGTGCTATATGCTGGCCTTGTGGATCAGATAAAGCTGACCACAATCACTTGCTACTGATGTAATATATCATATATTTCTAAAATATGAACGAACAAAAATAATAAATGAAAAAACCACGTGTTACGTACACTCCTGCATGATGATGATAATTTGCATAAATTAAATCACGTTCCTCACTGTCGCTCGTGGGCTTTCTCTGCTATCTTACATAAAAATTAATACAACGCTCACGTTACAATATTTGCACAGATATATTTGCTGTTTACATGCATCAATGTTGTTCGGTTCAGATTTCGTTAGTTTGGTCAATCGAATGTTCGAGGCCAGTGCTTGTAGCCGAGCAACCCTTTCTCTCGTTTTTTGTCTTTGTTCCCTGGCCTATCTTCTAACGTCGATAGATCATCGTTAGCTAACGTAGCGATAATTTCAACGAACATTTGAATAATGAATTCATTCTCTTAGCATCACGCTTTCATTGTTTTATTAACATTACTTGGTTACAGTCAAGCCGACTCCAAGTCCCTTGCTGACGTTTCATTCACGACAGTAAAGCACGCCATGCTCATGCGACTCACGACACACTCGATTTACACGACCTATGCTCCCAACAATTAAAATGCACGATCTCTGGTAAAGGCTATAACACTTGTGATACACTTGAGTATGAATTACAACCAACATCGCTGGACACGCAAACAATAGCAAGAGCTTATCACAGAAGTGCAGACAGACAAGATTCGTCAGCTAGACCTTGCATGATTTATTCAGTGAAAAAATGAAACCTGGACAATTTCGCGCCAATTCAGCTGTTCGAATTGCGCGCGCTCAGGTGCCGCGCATATTTTTGTCCCCATGTTCGCCAAGTTCATGCCATTGGCCATTGGGTCGGCTCGATTCATTATTATTATTTCTTATTATTATTATCGTCATCATCAACTGATTATCATTATCATGACTATATCTCGATGATGTCCAGGAGGCTGGCCTTAAGTGTACTAGGCATAATTTCAACATTCATCATAGTTGGTGTACATGTCCAGCAACGTAACGAACGTGTCTCAATGAGGTTAGGCATATTGCGCGATCAAGAGCGGCTTCAAGAAAAGAGACTGAAAAGAATTGAGAATGGACGACATGATGAGCAACACCAATCAGGAGATAGCGGCGAGTAGTCCGTCAGCATCGGCTGCAGTGGCGGCGGCAGCAACTCCAGCAGCTCAATCTAGTAATACTAATGAACCGTCCACTGTATTAGCTTTTCCACCGCCTCCGTTGCAGTATATACGCAAATATACCAACGAGAATGTCAAAGAGGGGAAAGTGCCACCGCCACCCAAACCAATCACTGATGGCCAATATCACATGTTTGGTCAGTTGATTTCAACCAATGATGCAATTATTGCATCGCTCGAGTCGCATGGCACAAAGCGATTGTACCCACGCGGTGATTATGACCACAAGAAAGAGCTCAAAAAGATGAATGCCTCGATATTGGTCAACTTTTTGGATTTGGTCGACGTACTTGTGCGTTGTCCTGATACCGATAAGCGAAGTGACAAATGCAATGACTTAGCACTATTATTCATAAATTTTCACCATCTAATCAATGAGCTTAGACCACACCAAGCACGTGAAACCATACGCGTCTGGATGTCGTGCCAAAAGAAGTCACGTTACGAAACCACCCAGCGTCTCATGCGTGAGCTTGATCGAGCCTTGTTGTCGATTTCGGATTTGACTACTAACGTTGAGCAAAAGCGCAGCCATCTCAAAGAGATTATCAATCAGGCATTAGCGTTGGCCCGTGCCAAAGCCCAACAAGAGACTGCCGCAATGTCAAACGGAGAACAGCAGCAACAATTGCCCCAAAGTGGTTCCGCTCAAGTGGGGGGAGAAATGTCATCAGCCGACAATGTGGTAAAGTCGGGCGAAAAATTCGATGAACTCATGTGTAAACTGATTGACGATCTCATGGGCGACGAAGAAGATCCGTTGCTCGATTGGGATCGTACGACGAAGCCCGCTTATCACTATTGCCGTTTCTGTGGCGACAAAGCTTGGTTGTCACTGGATCATAATGAACATATTTCGGCCTCTACCAATGATGCAGCAACCAATAACTCTGCTGCGGGCGCCAACGGCAATCACAACAACACCAGCAACGAAAATAATTATAGCAACAGCAACAATAACAATAATAACAATGCTAACACCACCAACGGCATCGATACTAAATTCGTTCGTGTTGGTGGCGTACATGTTGCGACCAACATATTCGACGAGACTTACGAAGCCAAACTTGTGGCAGCGATTGAATCGTTTAAGCCATGGACCGAATCAGTAGAGGGTCGTCTCAAGCAAGACTTTGGACCCAAGGTCAATTTTAAGCGTCAACGGGCTCGCTTGGGCGATTTTCGCGGCTTTCCGGCATATGCACATCATGTTTTCGATTTGATACGAACGAAATGCAGCCCGTTGTTGGATACCTTCATACCGGTTGAACTATGTAATTTGGATTATAATTCCGAACGAAACTCCTATATCCGTCCCCATTACGATGACACATGGCTTTGGGGAGATCGCCTTATCTCAGTCAATTTGTTGTCGACTGCTTACATGAGGCTCACCAAGGAATTCAACGAGCCTCCTTATGAGATTGTGATAGAGATGCCACCCCGTTCGGCGTTAATATTGAGCGGTGAGGCACGAAACAATTGGCAGCATAGTATTATGCCGCACGATATACGGGGTCGACGTATAGCGATGACATGGCGCGAATTGAGCGCACAATTCCTCGAGAATCGTGTCGATAGTGAGCTCAAATGTTTCAAAGATCAACTGTTAGAGATGTCCAAAAAAGAGATTGAGCCATGCCACATACGCGGCCACGCCTAGATAGAATAGAAAAATTGATTCGCCCCATCTCTTTGTCTTCATACGTTGCCCTTCTTCTCTTCTCCTCCTCAAATGTAGAACTTGAAATAAACGCACATTTAATAACCTTCGTTTTGGGTATTATCATCATTCAGTGAATAGATTGCGGTAAACGTTGACTATAATAGAATTGAGCCTTCAGCTATAGGTTAATCTCTGGTTTCAGGTGTGCAGCTTGAAAGAAGGTATCTGATAAGCTGGCACTTCGCTTGGGATGGTTATTGTTCATTTCCTTTCTATTAGTGGTTATATTGATCTACTCTGATCAAATATTTATGGATTAACGCAAAATCAAGCTCTTCCTACTAGTTCCAATAATGATTCTGCTCGACCGCCAAACTTTCTAGGCTAAACTGGACTAAAAACTGACAACAATTTAACAAGTTGAGCATCCCTTTTGGATCCTTAGGTTGGAATCAAAACTAAATATTTTGACCATTGAAAAGACGAACGTCTTGTCTGCACACCGATATAATAAAAATTCTAGATTTTGATCCTCATGAGTGTCTAGTCATAGACAACATTTTGGCTTAAGCCAACTGCGTAAAGCTTCATCTTAGGCCAATTACTTTGGGTTCGTTAGTTCGGGTATATCAAAAGATCATCAGTGACTTGTAACTGGATTAACGAAGACGTTAGAACCAAGTCGTGAGGTATTGAGAGTCCATTAGTCAGTAGATCGAAGGGCAGGCACAAGAAGCGATTGGTCAAAATTATTAAATAGTCAACTATTGTGGCCTGTGGCCACGCAGAGTGACGGTTCACCTTTTAAATTTCATCGCGGCCTGCCGAGACAGACAATGTTGATCGATTTTAATCCGATCGGCTTTATTTGTAGTATAGTCGTATTAATCTTGATTCTGAATTCAATATGGAAAGTCAATATGGAATGTATGTGTCTACTGCATTTACGACTCATCCAATGGTACCGATGGTGGTGCCAGTTGCAGTCATGCAACTTTCGATTGGTCAATCTATTGGCAAGTTTGTCGCAAGTATCATTTGAACTTGCGTGTTGAGTAGGTGACACTATTTGACCCATAAATATTGTTGGCCATTAAGTATTCGTAATCTCATCCGTATCTGATCAACAAACTCACACTTTCATTACGAAAATTACCATACACTAAAGGGAAAGTTAATTGAAGATTGTTCAATTTTTAACCGCACAGCTCAATAAACATTAGTGATCGTTTATTAGTCATAACATTCACAAAAAGAAGGATATTTTCAAATAAATTCAAGATCTCGATGTGATGCAACTCAAAAAAGGTGCATTCGTCTTCACAACGACATTAGAATTCAAGTCATGATGAAAGCAACATCTTAACAAACTTCATTAGTCAATTTTGTGCGTCCAATTATTGTTTTCTCAAGATTTGCATCGCGCCAACACTTTTGCGAACAGCATTTGTATCAAACCTGTTGATAGCCTACATTCACAATCTTCAAGCAATTCAGAGATGGCAACCTTATTCGCCAAGTCTTCAGCGCTGTTTATTTCGTTTATAATAGTTATATGTTGCGCTTGTATCGTTATCAGTGCTACTAATAGCATCTCCTTCAAAAGTAATAATAAAAATGCCAACAACACTAGGAAAGTGATCAGTGGCAAAAAACGTGCCATCGATGTTGATTGGGATGATGATCTCGACAACATCAGCAACAGCAACAACGGCAGTAAATATGACATTGATGATATTCGAAAGAATTCCATCATTGGTGATTCCACTTTCACTTCATTCTCGAGATTGGTGCCGTTGCGAACGATAGACATGGTTTCATTGAGCACTAGCCCGCCAATAACGAACCCAATCGAAAATATCAGTGACCATAATCACTCTGTCTACTTCAATACTGAACTTCGTAAGCCTTCTTCAGGTAAGCTAGTGTATCACGGGTCAAATGTCTCCGATAAGACAGTCCAATATATTGATGGTGTGCCGATAATTATCAACACTCACGATGCATCAAGAGTGATTAGGCGTCAATTAAGTCCACCATCTACACCAACAACACCGAGCTCAATTCCAAACGACCCGAAATCGAAAAGGACACGTCCAAACCGAGGCCTGGATGTTGAGCGAACAGGCTACGTTCTCAAACAACCAACGACAACCAAATCACTCATCGTTGAGATCGATAACGGAGTTAGAGAAAATACTAAAGATTCATGGAAGCCGGTAGTTATTGTTCAATCAAATAAACCGCGAGCTACAGAAAGTCCCGCTTCGAAATCTGCAAATGTGACTGAAATACTCAGCAACAATGCTTCTACGAGCTTAAAGTGGCAACCATTTGTGTCCAGTGCTTCAAGAATCCAATTGTCAGTGTTCCAGCCTGTGCTTCAGGAAGATGTGAACGACCGACACAGACGTGACAAAGCTATACAAGTGAAAGCAGCTCATAGTAATGATATGCAAATAGATTGGCCGAGTAATGAGATTATAGCCGATGCGGCAAAGCTCGAGCGGCGCCAAGATCAAGATTCTGACCTCGACGATCAAGATATCGAATCAAGTCTAAAATGGACCACTAATCCGAGAAAAGTGTTGCGCTCGGCTCGTCAACAGTCGGGCTCTAACAACAGCCATCTGGGCCTGTATGAAGTATCACCAGCGCTTATATTGCAAGACATACAATCTCGGATAATGTCGTCGGAGAAGAAGAAAAATAATATCATAACAACAACCACTGAAAAGTCGACAGCATCAGATGAAACTAAACTAGAGCAAGAATTGCCTTTGCCCAACATTCAGGTGTCAAGATTTAGTCCAATGGATGCTATATCGAGCGCTCACGATCGCAGTGACTCATACAAAATGAATCACACTCATAATGAGCCTGTGTCAAAGATGAACAATGCTTCCAATATAATCACTGCAATGACGGATGGTGAGAGTAAACTGGACACAATTGAAAACAATGACAATCGATCACCGCGAGATTCTCCGACGTGGACACCTGTTCGTATGGCGGACTCAAGCAATCATACCAATATGGAAAGCCATCGGTCTGCTTCCGACATTTCATACACCTATTCATCACAGGCGGTGGGCGATACTATCGTACCTGACTCTGCCTCTCGAGCTGGTTCGATGATGTTGCAACCTCGATCGAGCTTGTCATACGCAAACTACGGCTACAGCACACAGCCGGCCACTATGCCGATGGTACAATCTGTGGTTGCTGCCACTCCATCGATCAGGGCCACTTACGATTATGGTCAGCAGCAACAGCCGCAATCGTCGGGCCCACTAGTTCAATTGCCAGCACCCATTATTGACACAACAAGCGGTCAGCAGCCAGAAATGATTCCCCTCTCTGAGCTTAATCGAGAGCCTGAATTAGTGACATCAAATAACAATCCGGTCCAAATCGGTGGTTATGCGACCTACGACACGCCCAGTGTCGCTAACGAGGCACCTGCTCGTGCTCCGACCACATCATACGGCTATAACAGTAACTACGGAGCTTCGCAAACCCAAGATATTCAACCTCAGAGATCGGCGACACAGCAGCAAGTGGTGCGCCAAGAGCATCATCACCATTATTACAATACGGTCGCACAAGTACCATCAGCAGGTGTACTTGGGCGTGCATTTGCACCAGCACCAGCACCAACGCCAGCGCCTGCTTCGGCACTGGCGCCAGTCACCCAGACCGTGGTGCGCGAAATACAGCCTATATTTATTACGCAACCCAGTGCTCCCGCTCCGGCACCGACACCAGACTCGATAATTGTTGCGCCCACACCCACGGCGCCTCCACAAATCATACGTGAAATCATCAAAGAAGTGCCCATGACTCAAACTGTTCCCATCTTTCAAGTTCAACAAATACCGATGCCACGAATGCCAGCCATTCGCGTGCCTCAAGTGACGCCCTCATTCGTGCAGCGTGATTTTGACGCTCCTCCTGGCCTGAGCAGTTATGGTTCATCAGCAGCTGGGTCAGCGTTCCATCAGCAACCACTTTTACAGCAACAACCTCAACTACAATCACCTAACGAAGGTGTTCGCTTGATGCGACAATTGGGGGCAACGTTCAAGTCTATGGCCTCGCCAATACGATTGACCATTCCAACTTTCACTATGCAAGTGCCCCGCACAATAGGTTTAACTCCTCAGCCCACACAAACAACGCTTGGTGCCGGCACCATATCGGTGCCCACCGGACGCTCAGTGACGCGACAAACTGCCAGTTTCATTGTGCCACCGTTGCCGAAAAAAACCATGACCTACATGACAGAGACACAAATCGTTCCGACACATACAACCATCATGCAAACGACACAATTTACACCCGCTCAACGAACTACAGTCTTCACAACTGATCATCATCATTCTACGATACCAGATCGAACAATATCCACACCTAATGCTGTTCGGTCGTCGCCATCTCAGTACTGATCGATGTTGATGTTCCTGCAGTTTGCGAGCTCCACACCTGCATATGCAGTGTAGCGTCGGCAACAGCGCACCATGTGGTTTCAAGTGTTGGTGTCGCGCGATATTGATTATCCCATGTGGGCTTGAAATATCACTTGAAAGCCAAGCATTCACCTCATGATTTAATAATTGATTCAACAATATTCGAGTATTGTTTCATTATTAACAGTAGTCTTAAATTATCGCCATGAAACCAGAAAAAAAGAAACAGAAGACAGACTCGTCTCTGTTGAAGTTAGAAAATCAGCTTGAGGAAAAAGAACATGCCTTGCAAATCGTTAACAAAAAGAAGAAGCCCAAATTCGACAAAGTGGAAAGACCTGCTATTTTGAACAAAGTCGATGAATTTTTCACTTCACCTCCACCTGAAGAAGTAGCAAGCGAACAGAACGAACAGGATGGTGATGTCAACAAATCAGTACCCGAAGAGGCTCCTGTTGTCGAAATGAATATCGTCACCATCGACAGTGACATGAAATTTTTCTTAGATGAATCAGACTTAGTCAACAATTTCTTCAATACTGAAATTCGTAAAAATCTGAGCAACAACTGGACCGATCGAAAGAAAGACATCATACAAGTCATGTCGAAGGCTAAGCGCCATCTAAAGCGCAGCAATCCTACCGCTTTTCACCACCATAAATTCCAGATGCCGCGACATAACCATGCCAAGAAGCAAAACGTCAAAAAACCTTAATTTGAATTTATTAATAATAATTAATTATTTATAATATTTCATGTGTCTTAATATATAAGATTCCTAGGTATGTGGATAGGTAGGTGTGTGAGTCAGTCACGATGATATATTATCACGGGTGTCATTCAAAATGAGAATAACTTGCTGGAGTTTTGCCGATAGTTTGGCCTTGCGTGCGAGCTCGTCTTCTTCGAGTGTTTGCAGCAATTGCTCCTTATATTTTATGACATATTGGTAAAGTTCATTGAGGGAGACATTGACATTAAACTCGTGCGCATGCACGCGCGATTCTTCGTTCAATAATGAGATCATTGCATCTTCCCGAATGGGCGCCATCATCGTGATTTCGGCATAATAACGCTCGACCCAGTCTTTATAAATAGGTATATCTTTTGCGTAAAGCAGTTTGCTACTTGGTGAATCTTTGCCAAGTCGGTGTTCGGAGGTTGAGCACGCGTCCATGAATGTTTGCGCTACAACTGATAAGCATGAATCGACAATGTTGGATTTGTTGATATCAAACACAAAGTTGGGATTCTTGATAAGATTGACCCAGAATCTGAGAGGCAAACTGTTCGATTTCCAAGTATGAACCACTTCGGGGTCAGTAATGCCTAATAAAAGGAAGAAATTGACAAAAATTATCGGTTAAATGTCCGCCGATTGTCTCAGAGAAGGGGCTAACTCAATCGATAATTTAAACGCCGATCACTTACCATGACCGAGAGCTTGGTCGTCTAGAAAGTCAAACATGTACTTTATGGCCAATGGAAGGGCTCGCTCGCGTCCTGATGTACTGAATATTGTCTCGAATAGATCATCGACAAACTTTTGCAGCGTTCCCTTGGTTGCCAGTAAGCGTGTTAGGTATATTTCACTGACCATCTTTCCAGAGCGTTCACCTTCTTTGTAATCATTATCGTGATGGCGTACCAAATGCCAATATTTGTAAGCGCTGTCCAGCTCGTTGAGTGGTGATGTTGCTCGACTTAGGGGCGGTGAGCAAGTTTTACTGAAACTAAAGTTGAGAGTCTCATATTTGTGTTTCTCGGAATAGCTGAGGTCATACACAGAGTTTTGACGAGGAACGAGAGTCAATTGAGCACAATCGGGCACTTTGTAGTGAGCCAGTGTGTTGAGACGTCGCCATTCTCCCTCTGTCTTAGTTGATCGGTCCTCGTCGCACATAATTATTCCGCGCCACTCAATATCAAGATTGTCTTTGCACGGTCGCTGAGAATGTGGAGTGCTCTTATACATCGCATCTATGGCTTTTTCTTTCACCTGGGAAATTGTATCACAGTCTAAAACCTTCACAAGCGATTTGGGAATTTCGCCTTGCAGATTTGGATCGACGCCCGCCAGGTAAGCAGCTGGTGGCGATATAGTCACGTATACAGTCATCATCTTATAATCAATTTGCTGACGAATGAGTTTTTCTTCCGACAGTGAGTATCGCGCTTCACTTGTGATCGCATCTACCGGTCCCTTGTTAACTTGATGCTTGATGGCCTGATACATCAAAAACAGAGGTTCGCCAGCATTCTCTTTAAGAAACTTGTAAAGTAGAAAAGTAAACCAAGATGAGAGCATCTTTTCTGCTACCGACTCAGTACGGCGCAATAAAAGCTTTGGGTGACTTCGACTTTCCATATTCTTTTCAATGAGATCAGCGAGTAATGTCTTGAGTATGTCTGTACAATAAACCATTTGTCCTTGAAGTGTGACCATTATGAGTGAGGCAACATTGACGCGATCTCGCATGGAGAAGTAACGATTCGACTCCAGTGTTCTAATGAACAACAGCAAGAATGTCTTGTTCATTATGAGCTTGCCGAACATGCCGAGACCTTTTTCAATGTCCTCTCGTCGTTTTGGATCTACTTCCATCTCAAGCAACACTGGGTGATCGTCAGTGTTTGGGAACAAGACTTTCAGTGTGTATATCCTGTAGTCTAACAACGGAATGCCGCCCGTCATTAGATCATCAGTGAGGTCAGTCATCTCTGTTTGGAGTTCGCAAAATGCCATTTTTGCTTCACTCGCGACCTAAAATATATCGTGAAAACCACAACATAGAGAAAAATTGATGATTAGAAGAGGCTATAGCCTGAAAATGATTGATGGATTTACAAAAAAAGCAATCACATACCTTCATTTCTAAGATGTCCATCTGCTCTTGCATTGTTTTGACGACACGGTTACTTTCACTGGTCTTGCGCTTATAAGCAATGAGTATGATGATGACGATCAATATCGAAAAACAACTTCCTACGATGATTATTACAAACAACGATTTAGGGATGGCACGATCCCCTGAGTTGACCGAATCATAGCTGAGGCGACCAATCGTAAAATTAAGGGCATTTCCAACCATAACAACCACATCTGGTAAGCGAGTGGCGTCTGGTTGACCCTGCCAATTCAATGCTGCAGGCTGACTGGGAGGTGGACGGCAAGTGAGTTGTGAACGACTCAATGATGTGACATTGCATATGCCATTGCCAATGCGTACAAGGACATCCTGTTCGGTCGCAGCTTGGTCTAAATCACGACCATTGATGGTTAAATAATCACTCTTATAATACTTGATATGATTTTCTTCAGGAAACGGCTTAAACTCTGGATTGGAGAACATCAAAAACATGGGTAAACGATTGGTGCGCCGGGTAGCTAGATTATGAACACTTTCAACATTGTCCATGAAAAATCCATAGTCCAATTCAATCGGTTCTCCTGGTACAGTGCGATATAATTCGAGCTTTTCGATAGGAACCATTGGACTTGAGCATTTCATCTCGTTAGGACTCTCAGGTGCGACATGACAACTACTGTTGTACTTGACACCATCAACGATCACGTAGAAGCGAGGTTGCTGAATGCATACGAAGTTCTTGCCGCGTACATACACTGTTATTCCACCAGCCGGAATGCCGCGAGGTTGATTGCTAGTAAGGCCATTTCGAGAAGCCAGTGATGACGTCGACAAAGTCGATGTAACCGTATCTACCTCAGGATCATCGACATACAAAAAGTGATAGTCGGCAAAGTGGCGTTCGCCATTATCAAATCGTACCGATACTGAGTGCAAGCCACCCTCCTCTGTGCGACTTGTAATACATTCTGCTACATTTTGTTGTCGTGATATGATATTACATGGAGCTCCTGCTAGCGACACTTCTACATGTGAGCCTGCGTTCATGTCTGATCCCCATATATGCAGATGAGTACCACCAGATTTAGGACCTTTGGACGGCACCACTGACAAAATTTTCGGATTGACAAAACTGAAACGATCAAGTGAGCGTGCGACAAAATCATTTGTAACTCGAACAGTGATTGCGCCGCTAGGTAGTGCGTCTAAAGCAGGATCGAATGAGCTGTTGAGAGGCGCGCCAACTTGACATGTAATTTGAGATGTTTTGATGTATAACTCGCGGAATGGAACACATTCGATGTCACCAATGCGCGCTTCTCCATTAGCTAACTCAATCGATACACCATTTGAAATGTCCTCGAATGTGCGACCAAGATTGATGCCTTTGATTGTGATGTTAGTTCCGCCTTCGTATGGTCCAGACATTGGATTGAAAGACAATATTTGCGGATCAGGACATGTATGCGAGCTGGTGAGAAATGTCCCTGATGATGATGCTGAATGCTGAATACAATGATCTTGTGTTTGGCATGTGTTTGTATCTTGACACCAACCACACATGTACTTCTCGGGTAGCTCCAAACAGAATCCACAATTTAATGCCATTGCTGCACATCGATATACCAAGACATGTACTCCGTCAGGATTGTCGAGTGCTTTTCCATTGTCCCAAGTGACTGCAAATGCAGCAGATACATTTGGTGCAATCGAAGCATAGGAAAATTCCATAGGATCACAAAATATGGTGTCTCCGAGTAATTGAGCATTAGCTTGACGTACGCGTCCCTCAATGTTGAATTGACACATAAAACGTGTTGATATGATGGATTGAGGGATCTCTTCGACTTTTACCGTTATCCGTCGTTGTATGCCTGAAGGCACCAGTAGTTCAGATGAACCGGTGGTCGTGTTTATACGTGGACAAAACTTTGGACCCGATCTGATGCTTGGCCCTATGGATTTGATTCCTGTGACCAGCACATCATTGCGACAATTTTCACCTGTATCATGAGTGCACACGTGCCCACCGACGCACCAATAACATGGATAAGGACTTGCGACGCATTCAGTGCATGATTTGTACGAATCACAGTCGAAAAATGTGAAGTTGGTGGCAACGAAATCGGGACCCTGGCGCATTCTTACAGACAGTTTGGTGACAATATCATGAGTTGACGAGCCCAAGGCTGGAATGTTCTCTGGGGGCGGTGTGTTGCATGTGACTACGCTCGATGATTGACTTGCGTTGGTCAATTCGGTTTTGCCTTGAGCTGTGAAAGCGCACAGTAATTGCCCCTCAATGGACGGCAGATTCTCAATGGTTAGATGCAGTATTCGCGCTGTGGTGCGTTGAATTTGGGGCGGATTGACACTTGTAATCATAGTACACTTGCCGCTCTTGTAGGACAGCCAATACAACGGATCTTGTGATCCGCCAGGGCAAGCAACCTTCAGAGAGCATTTGTTTTCCAACGAACACCAGCCACAATATGGATCATGAGCACTGAGACACTCGGAACACGTCCGGTGCTGTGAACATGATTGAAGTCGCACAAGTGACACTCGTTTGTCGGTCATCACATAGAGGAAACTGGCGGAACTGTCTCGGCGATCTAGCCTCATATCTGGATTCACTGGATGCCGACGTGGTGGGTCGATGAGTGTGTCAGAGTATTCTACAGCAAATTTGGAATCTTCAACAACCACTCGCTTGAGTCGTCCGTCGCCGGTACCAAAGAAAGCGACCGTGTACTCGTGCGTTGGACTTGATGCTACCGCTGTCAACGAAGTATTCAAGTATACAATAGCTGGAGATGTTTCAATCGGCATTGAGCCGCTAATAAGGTTGTTGACATCCATGCCACAAAAATCGTCGGTGATTTGCACTTGAGTTGGTATGCACGGTTCTGTGCGGCTGATAAAATCTAGACCTTGTTGACCGTAACCGTTGAAACAATGCTGGATGTTTTGAGTAAATATTCTATGAACATTGGGCAGGGCGTATATGCACAAGGCCGAGTTTCGACTAGGTTCATTATAGATGTCTCGTTCATCTTTGGATTTGGCGAACACGACAAATAAAACTTCATCAATTTGTGTGATGCCCAACGACAACGCCAATTGAGCACCGGGTGTGCCGACATATGCGGCTTGAGCAAGATTATAATCGACACCTGAGTCTGTACGACAGACTAGAGGCACTTCGACATAAGAATGATAGTTGATGTCTTTCTGGCACACACGAATAAGCTTTGAGATGAATGGCTTGGGTTGATTGACGGAACGTCGTTGGACAGTCACAAAGTATGAGAAGCCTCTTGACGAGAATCCATGAATGTAAGTGATGGGAAATCGATCGCGAGCCAAAGAATTGATCGTGAGTCGTGTGCCCGATGCAACATTTAGTGATGCAAATGAGAACATCGACTCTGGATTAAGCGAACGACTACTGACGGCAGGAACTTCGTTGCTATATGGCCCGTTGCTAGCATATGATGCTCCGACATAAAGAACGGGTTGCAGGCGCGATAGTGATTGCTTGGCCGGACCAGGTGCAATAAATACTACAGTAGACGCTTTGGCACTGTTTGCGACAACCGATTCATTTGCTGGTAATTCATAATTTGATATATTGCTTAAGTTGTGTAATGCACATGCCCCTTGATACGAGGTACCACAAGATATTAGCTGAGGCGTAGGTTGCGTATGATAAATAACTAAAGCCTTATTATAATAGTCTTGTAGTTTTTTGTTGTCAGAATCGTTACAAGACCTTGACGATGATGACATCGACGATGTCGATGTTGTCGATGAGCACTCATTATTGTTGTCTTCGGGCCTTGGGCCCATCACAGCGTATGCCTCTGGCTTGAGGTCTGAAGAGAATTGATAAATTTTGTTGACGGTGCCGATGTAAACTTGACCAGTGAGCTCGTTGATGGTTAGATGCAATAGACGATTGCCACCGGGCTCGTCCCAATGAGCTGGTGGTAATGCAGCGATCGTCGTTGTTGATGAACTCGAACGGGTCAATAAATGGTGTGACGACAGCCATATTACCAGCAGAAACAAATATTTCATTGTTAGCTACTGGCGCCGAATGCAGCATATGCAGCACGATTATTATGATACTACATACAATAGAGAAAAAAAAGAGGTAGTTATAGCTGCTGTTGATGTTGCGGTTTATATAGACTGTAACAGTGGTAATCTGTCACAATCTGGCACAATAAAGGCCCATGAAAAGCACGAGCGCGTTGTTGTCTTCGAGATATACGTGTAAATTTGGATGCTGAAATATATTGGACCACTTTGTGACACATGACTTTTGCATAATAATAATAAGAGGAGAATTCATTTGTTATTGTGTTCTTTTCATGTAGCATCACTCTTCTTCTTTTTCGACGAACGTTATGCCAATCGTGGCATCGCAGGCTGAATGTGTGAGTATGTGTGTGCGTGTGTGCTCTCTCTGCCCGTCAGCGCGCTGATTGTGCGTGTGTATGTATGTGAACGTTTCATTCGCCCAGTGAAATGCTGTTACTTGATTGGCAACGAAGAATTGCCCATAATTATTCGCTAGAATACCCTGTTTCGTGTGAGGAACTGTTGTGTAGTGTCTACGAGATACTTCACCCAGATAGATGTTGGAAAGAAATTTGGGTCTACGTTCATTACCATGTTTTCACCCCGAAAGCTTGCATCAGTGCAAATTCCCATAGCATAATAATGTTCAGACCACACCAATGTTCTGTGAGTTTGTGTGTGTGTATGCTGACTGTGCTCTGCTGACGAGCTGCTTGTATGTTGTAACAGCTACAAAGAACTGAATACAAAGCGTTCTGCACAATCTGGCACACACTCACACACACTGACAGACGTACACACATTGGCAGACGGACCGGTAGACACAGAGGTGCATGATGCACCGTGCATCACACTGTGTATCAGATCGTCTTTGTCGCTGCTGATGCTACGGTGGTCGAACCAAAGACGAGCAGACAAAATGACGCACGAAAGTAAACGATGTTCTCTCGTTTCATGGACGGCGCGACCAGCAGGACCTTGCAAGCGCAGATATCTGCAGCTACCGACGAAAATTTTTTAGCGAACTTTGTCGATTGTTCAAGTTTACTTTTTCTCTTTTATAATGTCAATCGAATACGACATTTTTTGTTTTGAGGGGTTTTCATGAAAAACCTATCACCTTACAATTTGAAATATATAAATTATTACTATTCAAGGCATTGTCGACAACGTCCTACTTAACAACAAACGACAATCCAACACGCAAGCGGAAAAAAGCAGAATGACAGAACAATTGTCTTAGAGACATGCAAAGACAAAACAACTCTTATGAGAGTTTCATTGGTGTATTCATGGAGCTGTTATCGATTAGCTGACGTATACAATTAGCAGCAGCGGCAGAGGCGGCAGCAGCAGCATTTTGTCGTTGCTCAAAACATTAAGATAGATTGAACACAAAATGATGGTCACTGAATTTTTGGCAGCATTAAGAGGGAAAAAAGTACTGACTCTCGAGATAACATACACATATCTGGTAATACAGACAGACATAGAGATGACTTGACAGTAATAATTAGATAAAAGCACTCTAACTCTTGTTATTCAGACTCTCAGAGCCGACAGCAGCAGCAACGGACAGTCTTTCTCTCTACTGTACAAGTGTAAGTGACTGAGCGATGAGCAAATGACAGCAATGAACTGACAGAGCACACGATCTTGGTGACTTAGTAACTTGGTTTGTAGATTGAGATTATATACCAGACATCTTTCCCAACAACTAATGTATTATCATCATCAGTACACACAGACACATGACCATATGACTCTATCGCTGTCATTGTCATGAATCGCGCAAGACACACATAAGCAAGACGTTCATAAACAGCAACGGCAAGAAATACAGATTGAAGCAAAAACAACAAGCTGATATGCAAAGCATAAAATGAGTATAATCTGAAGAACGGCGGTAGATGTAAGGTTACTGTTCACTGTAGAGCAGTGAATTAACGAACCAACGGGCGCTAATTAATCAAACAAATTCATCAGCTAGTTTCTTGAGCATTAAGTGTATGTACCTCTTGATTTACATTGATAATGTGGTGGCTATGTGGTATAAGCAAGATAAGATGAAAAGAACGAGCTAGCTTATTTCCGACATGAGTTTAGTCGGCACTTCTTGCAATGTTTACAAATGGTAAACGCTGTATTGCACATGTATATTCACACGTATTGTCAGTTTGTCTTCTAACATTTTACATATTGTCGGCATGGGATTTGAGTGTGATTGCGATCGTTGTTAAACAAATGCAAATGTTCTTTTTGCATGCACGCGCATCCTTACTTATAGTGAAAGTAGAAATAGGATTGTAATAATGAAGAAAGGTGTAAAGAAGAGGATAGAAAAGTTGAATTTGTTACAAACTCGAACGGTGCACACGAACATTTCTTAAAACATAGTGTGGAATTTGGACGAAGCTTCGAATGATAACACGAGAGGGTGCGTGCGGCAAAAATAACGCCAGTGGCAAAAATAGTTGATAATTGAAATATAGTGCCATAAAAAGTTCGATTGGTCGACGATTCAAAGGAAACCATTTTGATATGGAACTGCTGTAAATAAAAACGATTTGTGTATGTGTGAGAGCTTAGATTACATTTCACCAACGGTGCAAGTCAGTTGCCAGTCCGCTGATGGGATTGGCACTGCTATCGGGATTGATATGGTGTGGATAATATTCAGTTAGAGAACGACGCAACTGAGTGGCTTCTTGAGTCGACACTGACAATGATACAGATTCGCGCGAATACACAGAGATATGCACAACCATGTACTCAAGTCAAACACACGCACACAAGGACAGGAAGAGAGTATCGAGAGAGCTCATGCTAACAAAATGGTAGCATGTGAGTGAAGAACAGGCAGGCACACTGACAGTCAGGCATACTGAGATAAGGATCGAACCTCGAACAATACTTTATGAGTCGAACATTTGAGATGGTCAGTTGTTGTGTAACTCAAGCATGTGTTTTGCGTGCAGCAGCACTT
Organism: Fragariocoptes setiger; assembly: GCA_019968535.1. Lineage (NCBI taxonomy): Eukaryota > Metazoa > Arthropoda > Arachnida > Trombidiformes > Phytoptidae > Fragariocoptes > Fragariocoptes setiger. Next base: position 39,127 of record JAIFTH010000084.1, on the reverse strand, counting down.
TCGCGCTTTCACTGTGCACTAAGGTGCTGATGCTAGTATAGCGGCCACGAACGCATACAATGTTATGGTTACAAGGCCATACGTTGTTGAAAGAATCAACGTTCGAACGAACGCACGAAGTATCGACCGAGGAAGGGAAAAAACGTTAATTTTCAGCAACAGCAGGAGCAGCACAACACGATTCTGTTAGTCTGTCACCATGAAAATGTTGCACCACTACAGTAGTGGCTATCAAATTGACACTGGCACACGTACGTAACGTTCAACCTACCAAAGTTATTTGTGTATTTGAGGGTCTCTATCACGAACGAATATCGAGAACACAGTGTACGACAAGGATCAACTGTAGCATCGTGCACAAATAGTCACTGTCGTCGTTCGTTAGTTTGTTGTTGTAGATGACACACACACACACACACTTTGTTAGTATTATCATTATGATTATTATTATGTAACATGGTATGTTTATGGTGAGATTGTGTTAGTGTGATAAGAATTCGACGAAGCGATCGACGTCACAAATGAGCACAAAATGTCTTGCTTGTGGCCCAACCTGAGTTGTTGTCAGTTGCATTGGCCAATTTCGCTACAGTCTGCAGCATTGGCTCTTATGTTAGCAATGTTCAGTTTTTCACATTGAACGACGATCGTTATACAGATTAAACGCAAGGCAGTTAAACTTCGTAAGCAATGAAAACTAACAATTGAGTGTCTATGTGTGTGTATGTGCCGGGGCGAAAGTTAGCCTTGTCACAAGTCACGGCACCTGCTTGTCCGACCCTTGAAAGTGGAGCCACGCCACGGCACACGTTCGCTGGCTCTTGCACCGGTAATGATGCAATTGTGTGTGCTGCTCTGTTCATCGTCGAGCAATCGAGATTACATTTTTATTTTCTGGTTGTCGAAAAAAACTAAACAGCAAAAATGCATAAACTTGTGGCGCATGCTATACTGGCGTGGTGTTTGTAAATGGCTACAAATTATATGACTATAAAACACCGACTGAGTAGAACAGAGCAGAAACTTTTGGAGCCGATCACGCGTGCCAAACTCTCATCGTTTGAATGCTCTCGTGTCAGCGTTGGCTTGCAGCTGTCTGGTGTTGATTTTTGGTTACTTGTTTGTGTGCAGTTCCGTTGTGTGTTTGCTTGTTAGACAATCAATGCAAGTTGACTCGTAGGGAAAGTCAGAAAAGTAGAAGGATCAATCGTATGAGTTATCGGTTACGTCAGGCGTCGGTCGGTCGTCGTCGTGACGCACAAATTGCGCATGACCGACTCGATGTTCAACATCTCCGGCTAGTCAATCGTCGTCGTCGGCGTAGTCGTCGTCGCTGTAGTTGGCTGAATGATTAGCTGACTATTCGACTGGCCGACTGACCGTCGTATTGTCAGTGCACAAATAACCCATAGAGCCAACCGACCAGCCGTCGCTACTTTTAACTTTGATCATGACACCGACCGACAATCAATGGAGTCTATGTGATTCTCTTATGCCAGAACTATGTGTGGCACCGCCAATGCCGCCGACAATGATGGGAAAAGAATTCTAGCAGCAAACAGTGCAACTAACAAAACGTAAATAGGCAGACGAGCGATCATCTTGGCGTCGGTCATTATGGATGTGCTTGATTTGTTTTGTTTTAAAGCAAAGAATGTACATATATTGCGCCGATATCCATCTTTTGTTGTTGCTGTGACGCCAACAATCCTTTTATTGATTCACTTGACTGTGGAAAAGGTTCCAATTGGTGAGCAATAATTGTGCAATGAACAGAGTCAACTCGATTCTAGATTCGCTCTATCTATTCCTCCGTGCTAATTTGCAGCCGTATAAATGACGCTGCACAGCATCGGAGAAACGATCTGCTTTCTGGTATTCGCTTTCTGTTTCAACTTTGAGAAATATTTTTTTCTGCTAATCGCAGCAAAATAGTTTTTAAGAACGAATTTCTACTTTTGAAAGAAAAGACTCTTAAAATCGTCCAATAACACCAACAACAACCACGGTGGAAGAATAGCTACAACATGACGTTACAAGGATCTGGATTGCCACAAGAGAACACATATACGCACGTAAACAACAGATTTGTTACAAAATCTGATGCCTAAAGGAAATGCCTGCTCTAGCATTTTCGTTGCCGTCATCGTCTCCGTTTGTGTCTTTCAACATAATACAATTGCAGTACAGAATGAATACCATTCATGAATGCTGGCCGATGGACACTCAAACGTGTGTGGGCGTGACCACGACAAACGATTCGACTCGTCTATTCACGTTGTGTGCTGACCGATGAACGCCAACTAACATGACATTGTGTGACGACGTCACCTATCACTGTGTGGTCTCACTTGAATTAATGTTACAATGAATGCTGTTCGCAAATGATGTAGGTACAGGTGCGGGTGCAGCAAGTCTTCACTGAACTTGTGTTGGCACGTGAGCAGGTGAGCCGGATGCATTCGACAGTACAACAATTGACGCGAAGCAGATGTCCAATATGTCAATATAAAAATGCTGAAGAATTTACTCTTAATTGTTTGGCTATAAATAGTCTTGTAAGTTAGAAAAAAATCTCCGTTTTTCTGCAGAAGAAATCTCCTATTTTAAGAGCATGCCTATGATAGAGTAGCTTTCGGAGAAAAAGTTGAAACTTAATGAAGCTGAAAAACTTGTAGCTAATCTAGTCATCGTTTAACCTGATTAAGTAAGCTATAGCAAGCTGTTTTGGCTAAAGCTGCTGACAAACGACCACTAAAAGTAGTCGTATAAGCAAGCCGAGAGAGCAACAATCGAATTGATACGAAATTAATGTCACTGATTGGTGAAACTAAGAGACTAAAATAAAAATTAATGACATTTAATTTTATTATCGATCATCGACAAAATGATAACAATAATAATCAGTGATTATATTGTTGTGATAATCCACGATACATAAAGTTAACACTGTAGAAAGGCATCCCAACGTGTCTAACGTGTTGATGAACTTTCTGATGTTCGTAAACACGTTCGTATTCGTGCTCACTCTTGCTTCAACTCAATGTGATCGAAGAGAAAAAAAAAATAAAAACGCACAAATGGACAAACAGAAAGATAAAAGTTGCGTTTAAGTAGTTTTATCTTTCACAACAACAATCATCATCATTTTCGTGCGTCGGCAAATTGCAAAGGCGTCCTGCATTGGCTAGACACTACCTGCTAAAGTGAAAAAAATAACCTGCCACAGTTGGCTGACAACACACACACACAGAGATGATTGTAAGTTTAGTTTCAATAGAAAGAAGAGAGGGACATGGAAAGCAAAAACTTTCTCTCTTTTATTATTTTTATATCATCTCTACGACTATGGCAATTTGGTTTGTCTTAGTTGCTCGTAGCAAAAAGAGCGAGCCCACTCACAGGGTTGGACAAAATATCAACTCTTATTTTCGGTAGTTTTTTTTGTATATCTCGATGAAGAGCGCCAGCATCGGCCAACGTTTACCCAGTGCCAACATGGATCAAAATGAAAAAAATGGTTAGACCGAGAAAGTTAGCTTTGTGTGCTCCAAGTGTGTAGAAGCTGGCCAGTGTTGCGGAAAAATGACCACCAAATACAGCAAGCTAGCTCGACTGACAGCTTGCTTGCTCTTGATCAGCATTGCTTGATATGTACAACCTAAGAGTGTGCGTGCGTGTGTTAGAATCAGGAAGACTCAAAGCTCGGAAGAGCAAGCTCTCAATGATGTCCGATTTCACTCGAGCTAACACGAGTGTCGGACAGACGGCCGACCGGTCGACTGTTTGTGCTGTGTTGTTTGCAGTTGTAGTTGTTGCTAGAAAGTGGATTTGCATCAAAGGTTGTAACAAATTTAGAGCTTATTGCACGCAAACAAAAGGAGAAATCAATGTGCAATTCCTTGTCACCTGTGTTTCCAAATGCTCAGATGTCTGTTTGTCTGTCTGCATACGTGTTTGCTTGTTGGATTGCCAAACAATGCCAGAAAAATGAGAAAGTTAGTTTCCAAGTTGAAATAATGAAAAATAATAATAAAAAAGCTATCAAATCAAGACAAAGCAAAAAAGGAAAACCAAACCAAAGCCAAGCGAAACGAAACGAAACGAAGTGGTGCAAGGTAAGAAAGATGATAACCGTTTGATAGCGAGCTGATGAAAGGAAGCAAGGTGCTAAATGGCAGTTTAATACTCTCTTTAGATTGTTGTAGCTGTTGAGCATTGGGTTGCATTGTGTTCGATGATTGTGGCGTTCAGTGTTTAATGTTTTATACGAGTATCAAGTTGGCTATCGCCTTTCAAGCTCATTACTACAGCACTTATACACAGGAATAGGAATATGAAAGGTGAGCACGAAAGGTGTGAAGGAAGAAAGGTTTTTTTTATTCGTTAGATGTTTGTCTTGAATCGTTTTTCCATTATATTTCGAACTTTTCAGAAGAAAGAATAGAGTGTTGTGTTCGAAAACAAATAACGAACCTGGATATTCGACATATTGTCAAGCTGATGTTGCTGTTGGCCAGACGACAAGTGTTAGGTGCAGTCACAATTATAAACTGAATTCCAAATCACTCAGGTTAATGCACGTCAACGAGCAGCATAGCAACATACAATTTTTGAGTTGAGTAGATGTGACTGCAAAGAGTAAGCCAACACGTGGGCGGCGCTACAATGAGTATGTGGACAGTCACATTGACTCTGTCCACATGCACTTCTCTGCATTTGTACGTAGGCATTTTCACGTTTGCTTGCCTACCTGTATGTGCGTTTCGATTCGAATGTAATAGCTCAGAATAGATGGGATATTGCCCAGAAGATCGAGTTATTCTGCCTATTGATGGCTTGCTAGCTCTGCTAAGATCGGATAACTCAATGAGTGAGTGAGTGGCTGGGTGCGCTCACTGGGTGGCCAATTTGCATAGTCGATCTTATGCAGGTATGCTCGTTTCTCTTTAAGTTTTACTTGCGCTGAATGAAGTTGCTCACACAGCTATGCGTTGATCGGTCACATGATGATTTCGTTTGGACACGCCATCGTTTCTTTTTCGTTTGAAAACAACAACAACAAGCAAACTATCGAAAGTACGCCAATGAGTTGTCAGCATACAGGTGCCATTTATTTTTCTTACGACAGAATAGTGGGCACACGCTTCCGTTCAGTGCTTAGCATGCTGACAAAAGAGACACACTGTTTACAAGTGTACAAGTGTGGGCGAACTTTTTACGGTCAGATAGTTTTATATTTTCAACACATTGTCGACTCAGCTCATTCAAAATGCACCATTTTAAAGTGTGCCGAGAAATAAAACACTCTAATCATATATGTAAGCAACGGAGTTTAGCGCACCGATCGATAAACAGAGACAAGGATCGCTCATTGCGACATTCGAATTGAATTTTAAATGCTTGACTGTGGCTAACTGTGTGCGTGTGAGGCATATCATAGGCACCAACCAATGAGTGGCGACCAATATTGTTGACTCCATATCATGGATGTCGAAATATCGATTCACTAGTGATCTAATGATCAACATTAGATTACTTGAGAGTCGATTGGAAAATCTGATCGATCATATTAAAAGCAATTTCATGTCAAATAAAACAAAACTTGGTTACACTTGCTCTCATCAATTCACACAATCCACAGCATACTCAGTGTATTGATCAATGTGAATACATGTGCTGTTGCTGTCGTTGGTGTTGGTGTTGGTGTTAGCTAACAATTTTCAGCTAAAAGCCAGAAATGATGATGATGATGTCGTTAGTTTTACACGTGCACAAGAATGAACAGAGCACACTTGAATGGAATGGACCGAAAACAATGCATGTTATTGTAGTTGTTGCTAATGCTTTTTTCGTGTCGAAATTCGTTCACAACTTGTTCACAAACTTTCAAGTCAACCAAATAGCAGTTCAATGAGAGTTTCGTATGTCGCTGTCGCTGATTCGTGTGCCGAGAAAGTACAATCACAATCTCGCACTCGCACTCACGCTCACACTCACTCTCACTCTCACTCTCACTCTCACGCATTTAACGTGACATGGAAACGTTGCGATATTGCTACAATGTGATGGTTGCAACTCTCGCGACAATTGAACAATGATCATAGTTGTGTTTAGGATGTATCGATTGCAAGCCGATATGCGTACCAATACATTGATGCAAGTGTGTGGAAACATCTCGATCGAGTGCGCTATCGCTTGACTAACAAAACGTAATGTAACGTAACATAACGTAACGTCATCATGATGTTAACATCAATATCAACATAACGTTATGTGATGTGATGTGAAGTCGCACGGTGCATGTGTGTCTTTGCGTGTAATCTAGCGGCACACGTGTGTATTAGTCATATAATGGACACTCAACAAAGGATCACAAACATGCAGATATTGGCAAAGAGCTGTTGTTGTTCAACACAAAACTGCTCATGTTTGAGTTGAAAAACATAACACAGCACAGCGCGTCTGAGCTTGTGTTGATCATTTTCATGCCGATCCATGTCGATCAGACGAGACGAGTCGTATTCACATTGACTAGGGGAGAAAGAGAGCTGATATAGTTGATCGTATCGAGAGCATTCCAACGAAATACACTCACTGGTGATGCAATGAGTGAATTGTGGGCGCCAGAAGCCGAAAGCCAAAATGTGAAGTCAGCTTGCGTGTGTGCGTGCGTGTGTGACGTGACTCACTTACGCTTGCACGCGTCCATGGCTCCAGTGGGCCGTGTAGGCGTGTAAATTGGCCCCCGCGAATGCGAATGGCCTACGCAAGAGCAAGAGCAAGAGCAAGCACAAGAAAGAGAAAGGGAACACAAGTTTTGAAGCATTTTTGCTGCCTGATTTTCGGTGGTTACAGGAAGCCGCATTGTTGCACTATTTGTGTCACAATGCGGCACAGTTTATGTCATTGGCTTTGCCAGCCTCGTTGTCAGTTGCACTGGCTTCGTCGTTGATGACACATACACCGAGCCCCACACTGAAACACTGGCAACACTAACAGAGCCAGAGGTAGAGTTACTGACACTGGCAACGATGTGTAAATCAAGCGTTGTGATAGGAGGAAGCAAAATTTGAAGCTTGAATGTTGACGAAACTAACGCCAGTAGAAAGTCAGAAAGTGAACGAGCGACATCTACGACAATGATGCAATCTACAAAAGCTATAATCAGACGTAAGAGAGAAATATTTTTTCGCTCCAGCGCCTCAGTCATAAGTGTCGAATGTGTCCTCGAGTTCGGGTTCGAATCTCGCGCTGCAACTTGGTCTTTTTTAGAGTCAACAGTGACGATGCTGCACCCGCGATTTGCTGTACCCAGCCAAATAGCCAGGCAATAGCAAGTTTCAGACTACATGTGTGCCTGTTTCTGAGCCACACACTCGCATTCTTGAGACATACACGCTCGCATACACTTTGTGAGCAACCGTGTGTCAGATGGTAGTTTCAGTGGCCACAAGATAAGAGCTCAGCGACGAAAATTTGACTTACACTCTCTTTCTCGCTTCTAAGCCAAGCCCACTAACGATGACGTTAGCACAACAACAGGAAGCTCGCCTCTTGCACAAACAGTCTCGCCAACAACAACAGCCGCAGGTTTTTGTGGCTCCTGGGCGTGGCCAACTAATGACAGGGCCAGACACGCACACGCATACGCATACGCATACGCATACGCATACGCATACGCATACGCAACGCACTTGGAGAACTTAGCTTGCGACTGAATGTCCGTATACTCTAATCTATAGCTGCTATTTTGTACAGCTAGTTAGCCAGCTAGCTTGCGAACAAATTGGGCCCAGCGATGGGCCAAGTGCATGAATAGATGGGGGATGGTATAAGAGCGGTCAACAGTTAGCGTTAGTGAGGCCACAGAGAGAGAGAGAGAGAGAGAGAGAGAGAGTCAAGTGACGAACAGACACAGAGGACAAATCATTATTTATTGTCGAGCGATGCGTGGGTTCGGCGTCACATGTTCATATCAGCAGCTTTACTGCACGCTACGAATGCACAAGAAGCATTGCTTGTTCGTACCAGTCTTTGCTAGTGTGCTCGTGTGTGTGTGTGTGGCTCTAATTCCAATCTAATGTGAGGATTCCAGACACGACACGTACCAAGTTGAAAGGTTTGAAAGTTGCTGAAAATTTGACCCCAAGCTTTTGATCGAGCGAGTAATGCTAGCCGAGCGTTGGTCTCCTCACTCGCTTGATTTTGCCACTTTAAGCGCGTACAATCACATCATACACAAAGATTGTCGTTGCTTTCAAGCACAACTCAAACATTGTCAGCACTCAACAACACTCACTGCTTTCGAGTTTCGTTTTGAGTGCTTTTTCTAGTCAACTGAGTCTGACTATTTATTTGGTCAGCTTAGCTAGCTAACTAACTAAGCGTGGAGACGGTCAAGTTCGAACTCAGAGAGTCACACCAGCCTGAGGCCTTAGGCTCGGCTCATACACTCACACCCACACACGGTCACAGGACGCGTTGGTCCTCCTCAATCTGGGCCAAACAGTGACGTTGAAAGCATGGTGTCAGTGAGACCAGTTATTTGTAGATGTAATTTGGTTTAGTCTACTACGCTGATGCTGTTGCGTGTTATTCGATTGCTGCTATCGGTAGACTGCTATCTGTTCGTCGAGAGGTCAGGTCGTTCACTGATGGACGAATTAAAGTATTCGTCGGGCCATCAGCCATCAGACGAATGAGCGAGCGAGCGAGCGAGTGAACTTCCAGCCGCTAATCTAATCTTGCGTAGCTTGGTGTGCTCGTAGTACACGTCGCTCGGGGGCTCCAGTCAGCAGTGTCAAATTTTATCCATTCATTCTCTGCAAACTGTTTTGCTAGATTGAACCCTTTGCTGTTGAACTGATTGTGCTGTTCTCGGTTCTTCGACTAGCAGCAGATAGCTGACGACCAATGAATGGTGAGCGCGCCCACCGACAGACGGTAGGACAGATAGACGGGCGAACGGGCGAACGGGCGAACGGACGGACGGACGGACCGACGATTAGATAAACAAACGAACACAACTATAGAGAGTGAGAATAAGCAGTATTCTAGCTATGAACAGATAGCTAGAATGCTGCTAGTATGAAAGAACAAAGCAAAGTGAAAAGTTGGCTTCATTTCAATCGTCGTCGTGGTCGTTTGTATGAATTTGCGTGTGCGTGTATGACGGCCCCTTGTGTGGCAGCAACTAGAGTCGCGCCACGTGGCCGACTGTGTGCTAGTGTGCGCTTATATGCAAGCGTGTGTGTTATCTTCGTACGATAGTGATATGCCATACTGTCCGATAACGATGCTCGTTATTGTCGTCCCTTTGCCGCTGCTGTTGTTGCATGAAAGCTGCTGACAAGTGGCACCACACAAACAGTCAAACTGGCGGACAGGCCTTATGGCCTCCGTCGGTCTCTCAGTTGCTCTCTATTTCGTTCGTTCGTTCATTCGTTCGGTGAGTGAAACGAACGGCTTCGAGATGGCGGACAACCGAATGAACAGACGACTTTTGTTTGTCTGAATTGGACGCCTTGCTCTCTCGATCGTTTGCTTTAGTCGTTTGTTAGTTTGCTTCGCTTGGCTCCGCTCGATCATGGTTTGTTCAAACTACGACAGTGAACCAGAGAACGGACGAGAAAGCGAGCAAGCAAGCATCAATTGACGACGTGAGCGTCGTCTACTAACGATCGAAACGGCACTGAACGAAACAGAATGTAATGTGAAATCTGCGCAAACACGTAGTGCTATGCACATGATTCAAATACGACGAATGCGACGACTATCAGTTTGACTGACACAGCAATTGCAACTTTGACTGCTACTGCTAATGTGAACGCGTGAATGTTGAATGGTGAATGCGAATGCGAATGCGAATGCGAATGCGAATGCGAATGCAAATGCAAATGAGCCGTAGTGCAGCGACTAAATGCATCAACAACTTATGCAACGACGACACCGACAGAAATAGAAAAAAAAGCACGCGCTCAATCAAGTGTTCGCTGCAAGCGGGAGTGAGGAACTCATTTGTTTTCGTTGTTGTTGTTGCCACTTTGAGTTTGATGTGGCTGTACGTCAGCGCGCGCACACACACGCTGTTTGTGGATGAACGAACGAATATTGCGTGCCATCGACGACAACGACGACGACGACGACGAGACTGAAGTGAACAGGATGCAAGCACTTTGGGGCTACGCGGGGCGTGAAATGATCAGGACGGAAGTGGTCAGGGTGCACATGCACACAAGACAGTACACGGGCATATCATGGTTCAACACAATTGTCAAGCCAATGCTATGCGATGATCGTAGCGAGCCTATTACCAATGTAGCAATGACAACTAAAGGTTAAGCTGCTCATCGATGCTTGTGTCTGTTGTGCAATCTAGTGAGATTTTGTTGGCTTGAGGTCACCGAGTTCGCATTCACACTCGCACATCCACATCCACGTTCGCGCTCAAGCCCAAGCCCAAGCCTGTGATGGCAACAAAAGACCATTATAAGTGTCTTAGTGGCTGTAGCAGCTAACTAGCCAGGGGCAGTGCTGGCTACCGGGCACGAATCATGAGCTGGTCTAAGCTCAGCTCAGCTCAACTCAGCTCGTGTGATCAAGATCTAGATCGAGATTGAGGTCGAAATCGAATGAGAAAGAGTGAGAGTGAGAGTGAGAGTGAGAGAAAAGTAACGAGTAGAAAAGCGAACGAGCAACAAAACGAGAGCCGGAAATTTGAGGCCTGAACTTTGACGGATAATCACAAACGAACGGACGATGGACAACGGACGAGAGAGCGAGTGAAAGAGCGGGAAAACAAGCCCGAAAGAGCGGGCGAGCCAACAAACGAACTCGTAAGATGAGCTTGTGACGACCAACTCTTCTTTCAAAGAGTTCTTTTTCTCGGTTTTCTTTGCTCTGCTGTGTCAAAATGAGAGCATGTAAAGCTTCGAATAGATTCGTTGAAAGTTCTCACGAACAAACAGTAGCAAACAATAGCAACAACAAAAAGACAGCAGCCCCCAAATAAATGAAACTCATCGCATTTACAGTAGCACTCACATCAACAAAACTCAACAACAACAACGAGCCAGTAGATGAACGACACGTTAGATGGTGTTCATCTGTGACACGTGTTAACGTCATGAACAGCAACATGGATCTTGTTATAGTGTTTTCGGTCTGTGTCATGAACATAACATCAGCTATCGTTACGTCAGTTTATGGAAAGAAAAAACTGATCATCATTGATTGAATTTAGATGTGAAAAAGAGCAAGTTGTTAAATGATTGTTCGACTCCAAGTGCAAAGAGTACCACGATTGTCGTCGTCGTTATCGAGGTCGTCGTCAAGCTGGATGTTCAGATGTCTTACCAGTAGCAGCGTCAGTGAGATTGGTCTCTGATTGCTCTCAGTGAGGCTCACACACTCGCTCTCAGTCGGAACGCACACGAATACATGTGAGTGCGTGCCTCCGTCTACACGATTACGCCCACGCTCCGACAGCGATAGAAAGAGCGCCTCGACACGAAGTGGGCGACACTTTTCTGCACGAGCTTCAAAACGAAGACAAATAACAATTGAATTTGTGCCCTCTCGTTCTCTCTTTGCTAAAGCTCTTACAAGCTATTTCTCTAGCAGCCCGTACAATGTTAGATTTTCTATGTTGGAGCATTACTTACATCACAATAGCACTTATTCACACAGACAAGCGAACAAACAAGCAAGCGAGTGAGCCAACAAATCAGCCACCCAGGCACTCAGACATCCAGCATGTTATGTACATGTAACTATTGCTATTCTAGCTACTTCTAGAATTGTTGTCGCTTTGCAAGTATCACACTCACTACGACACTTAGACTTTTGTAAATTTCGCCACCAACAGTGAATGAGAGCACGAACAGTTTGATTTGTGTGATGAAGAAACTGCTGTGTTCTGTTAGAAAGGGGTGTACAAACATATATGAACGAAAGACAGAAGGGGCGGTGGCGGGCAAGAACCCAGCCAAAAGAAGAGACTGGCGAATGGCAATTGAATTGAATGCCGATAGTCACCAGTCAAATAGATTGGCATCGATTGGATTCGCCAGACGCGTGTAACACGTCGCATTTAAGTAGTCGATGGCATATAGCACAGAGACTCACGTGGTCCACGTTCGACTGAATGATCCACAAAATAGAAGAAAGTTGGCTTTACAATGAAAAGAAGAAGAAGAAACCCAATGGACAGAAGAAATCGCTCACCAAGTCGAAATTATTACGTAATTGAATTTGTGAGCTTTTCACAAGCACTTAAGCTGCTATTACGTAAGAAAGCTGCTCCAGCTACTTTGACTGACTCGGTGGTAGTCAGATCAGTTAAGATCGATGCCCATCAACGAACAGCAACGTTGCCGTTCGTTTAAGTGGATGAGCCCAAGTTGGTGTCGTTCGATAGAATGAGCAATGTCAGCGAGGGACCTTTGCTGGGGAAATAATAATATGTGAGTGTGATATTGCGCAATATTAGTCAATATTACATGTAAGCAGCCGGTTGGTGGTGGTGCAATCAATTGAAGTAAAAGAAGAAGAAGAAGAAAGGGGAGGACGATGTATGACGCACTCTCATCAATGACATTACTACAAGCGCCACGCTGTCAATGGTCGTTCGTGCACGAGATTGTCGATTGCTTTTCTTTTCTTTTTTTGTGCTTGTGCCACGTGTTCTCGAGCAAACAGCACGATTGCACGTGCTGTGGCAAAACCAAAGCAGTAGCAGTCAGAGAGTTTATTTACTCACTTCTTCATTTCTGCTTATGCTCATGCTCATCATCGTCATCATTGTCGTCATCATCATCGATAGTCACTGCACTGCTGCTTGGGTGCTGCGTTTCGAATGAAAGAATATAGTGTTTGATGCACTTGTACACTCAACTTACGACCATCGCGACCGTCGGCGGTCGACAATCGGCAGTTGACTGTCGAAAAGTTGGACGAATTCGTCGGCAGGAGGCAAATTTTACTTCTACCGTTGCAGTGAGCGCTCAATTGTGGCTGTCGCAGTTGTTTGTTGGCATCTGACAAATTTGTTCGCCAAACAATTTCGACGTTCGATGAATCGGACACACGCGTTCGTCGTCGTTCGCTCGCTCTTTGCTCGCATTCTTCACTTCACTACATTTCATTTCATTTCGTTCGATCGTCGTACGAAGGCGACGACTGTCGACGTAAGTTGTTGTTGTTAGTGCTAACAGTTAGATGTGGCTTACGTTGATAGCCTCACGTTGTTTACGCCACCAACTGCGGCCTAAATTATAATTTTCTCGCAGCGAGTGGCACGCACTACTCACTGCGTACTTCTGTTCACTGAATATGTTGTTCGATCGCTCGCTTGCCCATTCGTTCGCTCACTTAATTGCCGCTGTTGTCGTCGTCGTCGTCAATTTCTATGAAAGCTCGAGTTGATTTGATTCGAAGCTAAATGTACTGACACACAAATGGACTGTGTGTCCAAACTACTGGCAAGCAGACAGATCGACCGGTAAACACACACACACACACACACGCACTCACACACAGACCAACAGACGGATATTCAACAACAGACGATTGACAGGAAGGAAACTGAAAGATTGATTTTGGCGCGCACACGCATTCATCGCTTGTCAATCAATGGTCCGATAAACAATCGTAATCGTAATAATAATCAATTTATACGTGTATGTGGAAAAGTAGCACCAAAGTAGTTTAGTCAAACTATGGGCAACGACGGCAACGACGACAATGACGACAATGACAACCGCAGCAGCAGCAACAAAACTCCAATAATCACGAGCAGCCTATGTTTGTCTCAATAGAGGCGGCGCCCAATTTGTTAAACTCTTCAGCAATAAAGTTAGAACTTTCAAAGTTCAACTCTCGTCAGTTGTGAACTGAACCTCAAAGCATGGCTTCTATTTCGCTCATCTTCTTTTTGTTGTTTTGCTCTGTTGTCGTCGTTGCTTAGTGTTTGTTGTTTATGCTGTCGCTTCATTTTAGGCCCAAATTCATTCGTTAGCTTTATTATGATCGCCTTTCGTTCTTTGATTGTTGTCGTTTTGCCAATGTTTGGTGGTTGTTTTGCTTTTTCCATTCTTTGCATTTTTTTTATTTTTGTTTCTATGTGGGCTCATTTTGTAGTCGCAATTGTTCGAATGATGATGAAACGGATTGGTTTAGCCAGATCCGCTTGAGCAGTGCAAGTTTGCACATACATGTTTGAGTCTCGAGTTCATTGGCTTTCATTGACTGCTGAGGATGATGGAAAAAAATCAACAACAAACAAAGAATTGGTATTGTTCCAAGAGTTTTTATAATTGCATCAACAACGACAATGGCAACGACAACAGAAATTGTTATGAAAGAAGAAACTGACAGTTACGACAGCAACAGCAAAATCAGCACAATAACAGCAGCAACAACAACAATAACAATGTCAGCAATATAATAATCAACGGCAATCAGCAGCGCCACAACAGCAACGAGACCAAACATTGCTGACTTAGTTCTTGCTTGCTTATGGTCTGTCGTGTGCATTGTTTTGATTTGCAAATCATCTCATTTTGCATGTTAGCTTTTGTATACGAATGGCTGTTGTTTGATTGCACGATACACTCGTCGTCGTAATCGTCGTCATCGTCAACGTGGTTGAATCTGTGCCTTCGTGTGGGCGTCAAATTCTTTTGATTGAGTCGCTAATGGCTCGCCATTGGCGCTGATTGTGTGCTCGAGTGTGCTATCATCGATAGTTAATTTATTCCAACGTTGATCGACAAAGCTCAACACCTGCACACTTTTCATTCAACATTCATCTTATGGCTTGATTCAGCTCAACTTGACATGACATGACGTGTCATGCCATATGACGCCATATTATGCTATAACATGTCGTGTCAATTTATTTTGCATTCCACTGGATTCTTGTTGCTCTTCTACGCTTTCATTCGTGTTCAATGAATTTCGCGTTCCAATTGATGTTAAAACTCGATACTTGTTTGCTCACAAACGATACCTGAGTTTTGTCTGTTACTCGTCGCTTATTGGTCATCGTTCGTTTGTCGTCGGTCGTCGGTCGTCGGACGGCCAGAGCAGTTTATTCAGCGTCAACGGAGCTGAACAGCGGAACAGGGGTCATGTTTTTCTTCTCTCTGTTTTGCTCTGATAGTGTGAAAAGAAAGTTAGCTTAGAAAGTTAGTTTGACACAAAGCAAAGAGAGAAAATAGCTCAGAAAATTACAATAACTACATATATGTATGGATGTATGGATAGTGCAAGTGTTAGCGTTGGTCTAGTTAAACACACACTCGTATGCTGATATCAACTGATGAGTCAAACAACAATACACAACTAAAGTCAATAATGGAACAATCGAACAACAGTTGTTGTTCGATTGTTTGCTACGACAGCCACGGCGACGTCTGTGACACGTTAATTGTATCCAAACGAAACAAGCCGCACCAAACGAATTTGTATTGAGCGTCAAGCTTTGGGTGCGGTGTTTGATAGACACACGAACACAGAAAAAAGCTCACAAGCTGAAAGCTAACGAAGAGGTAGAACTTAGAAGGAGAAGCAAAAGTGAAAGGAAAAGCAAGAGCAAATGTTGTCTGATGCTCACTCAATTTACACTTGGATAATTCTTCTTTCGAAACTCGTGTTAACACAACCAACATTTGCAGTTGTACTCACAGTATCAACTAATAGCGTCGTGTCGTGCGCGATGAAAAGAATCGACCTGTCGAGCACAAAACAAACATTGATATCGGTATATTGGCAATATTGTGATATTGAATGGCCATGTTAGAGCAGTGGTGCCATCTAGCGGTGTGGGCAGTGTGGCGCTCAAACAGACGCTTTACACAACATCGAGCGTTCAACGTAACATAGTTGACGTACATCGTTGTTGACGGCCGACGGCTGACATTCCAATTGACATTGTGAATTTTATCTGTGGCCTTGTGGCTATTCAACTGCGTCCAACGATCGAATGCTGCTTGTCTGAATCATTGTGAGTATGCAGTTGACTTGCTGCTGTGCGTGCTTTAATGCGAATTATCAGAGACGAAGGACGATAGATTGAGAACGAAGAATTCACTGACAAGTGTGCACACCAAGAGCAAAAGCAAGTGCGCTTAAGATGCTGAGCTGCTCACTGGTTGGTGATGAATGCTGAATGCAAGGTGCGAACTGTCTGTGTAACCACCATTGCGTAGCCATTGGAGTAGCTATTGCTAGATGGTCGTCGTTTGCTAGGTTTGTTGCCATTCCAGGTCGATCGTTCGATCTGTTACTGGACTGGCGTCGAAACCACAACAAAAGCCACGCACCGATGCCATTCATTGCTGAACGTGTGTGTGTGACGAGACTAGTGTGCTCGGAATTTAATGCTCAATAAGTGAGTGAAATGAGACAGAGTCATCGAACGGCCGGCCAGACGAAAGAGCGAGCGAACAAACGAATGAATGGACAACCAATGAGTGAACGAACAAACGAACGAAATAGACGTGCAATTAGGACGCGAATCAAAGCGCTCAAATTATCGCCGATTATCATTGTGCCGTTCGTAGTACACACAATTGCTCGTTGCATTGACGCACGTTCAACATCAAGTGCGGCTGTGCGACCAACGATCCATCATACGACGATGTTACACTGACACTGTTATCGTGTGGTCGGATTAGTGTTGATGATGACGGCTAAAGTGAGAGTGCAAATGCAAGGCGAGGTTACAATTGTGCAAACAGGCAAGGGAGGGAGAGGGGGAGGGGACTGCCAAGCAGTCAAGAGATCCGTTCACTTTCGCTTCTATCCGTTACATTACGTTCACTCAACGTTACGTTATGTTCACGCTAAACGTAATGCTCATACATCAAATTAAATAACGTTGATTCACGCTCTGATGTGCTGCAGCAGCTATTGGGCAATATTTGGCCACTATCAGGTAGTTCAAGAATTACATGCTCTGCAATCTTCATAGGCTCATGATTAAGTTAGCACCTGTTGTAGCAGAGCTGTCACGTGTCGGCCACGATATCACAACTCTTGTGTCTAGAAGGACAATGATTTTGTGTCACGTCAGCGTCCACTTGCTACATTGTACTGTACTCGAAGCAAAGAGAGTTAATTTGAACTCACACAGAGTGTCGAATCTGATGCCAAAAAGTTGCATTACAAATAATAAACGAATGAACAAATATGCAGGAGTAAGAAATAAAGAGAGCACAAATAATCAAATCTTAATCGAGAAAATAAACAATCCATTCTCTCTATGGTCAGTCTCTGTGGTTATTGCACGATGCGAATGCCTATTTGCCCAACTTATGACACGAATCGGTTTAGCAGTTCAACATTTTGTTTGTCTTCTCACACGTCTGGCCGCCTGTACGTACATTTATACGTAATACACAACACTTGCCATCAAACTACCCGATATCCGATATTAGGTACTTGCCATTTATTTCGCTGGCATGCAACAAAGTGAATGCAAGCAAGCTCTTACAGATATTCGCTGTTAGCCAGTTATTTCGATGGCTGGAGAAAGAATGCTTGCTTGCTTGCACGCAACACCGCAAGCTAAAAGTCGATCGGTCGATTTGTTTGCTACGATGCTGCTGCTGCTACGATGATGTAATGTGAAAGTAATCGCTTTGGTCAACAATAATGAAAAGTTATATATCGGCGGCAAACGAGTTGTTTGTGCTTGTGATAAAGACTCGGAAAAAGCTCGCAATCAATCGCGTAGCAACCCTAAAGGTAAAAACTGGAAACTAGATAAAGTGTTTGTTGTTTCACATCAAGTGTTTGATGTGAAACAACAAACAACCGACATGCAAATGTTTGCAACCGTCGCCCAACTGAATCATCGACTGACTGACTAGTCAATAGGCTGACCAGTGAACTGTCGCTAGTAATGAATCGATAGTTTGATCAATTGGTAATCAGCATCGCTTGCATCGACAAAGGAAGAATATTTATAAAATTTTAATATTATTACACGCGCACTCTTACAAACTTTTAGCTATTGAAATTGTTTCCCGTTTAAAAATTGCACTAATTTTTTGCATTTATTGTTTGTGTTAAGGCTCTAACAGAGAGAAGAAGAAGGAAGGTGCTTTGTGTCTGATCTTTTGTTTCTTTCAGGTCTGGTATGATGGTGTATGGTACTGACTAACCGACTGTTTGACTGTGTGTGTTTCCTCAGAGAGCGGTAGGTTTTATATACGACGCTCGCCACTCAGGAGGCATGTTCTGTACGGTGTGAGCGCTCGTTTTTATTGTCACCCCCCCCCCTTCCTCAGTTTTAAGTCACTCCTGCGACTTAGGGTCTGGACGGATTGATGTATTGTACTTGGCAATGATTTGTTCGAATGTTGCTTGAATAACTGTATCACAATCGAATAGACGGTGATCTTTTGGCAACATGAAGATTGATTGTGCTGCGGTTGTATTAAAGACTGCTTTGGCGCTGTGAAACATTGACAAGGGTTTATAGTGGGCCATGATTATCTCAAAGGAATCATGTGGCTTGTCCAGGATGCGAGCAATATCTTGTATAAGTACTGACATCCTCTCCGTGTATAGGATTTGCTTCGTACAAATCTTGTCACCTGTCTCACTATAGACGTTGAATGTGCGATAGGAAATTCTTGTTGGCAGTTCCTCAACACGTCTCGTGGCACTGTTAATCAAAATTGTTCTCTTACGATTGATAATTGGTGTTGTGTCTCGAACTAGTCTTGGTATTTTGAAGGCCTTAAGTCTCTCCAAGTCTGGTGTTTTCCCTTGGTTCGTGCTTTGTGCTGATTCTACCCGAATTCTGTTGGCCCAAACTAGTTCTGGCCTATTTCCCGTTTTGATTGTCACAGTTTGTGTTTTATCCCATGATTAATACACTTTATTGGTGCAAATAAAAAACGAATGCTGTTTGAACC
The DNA here is from genome assembly GCA_019968535.1 of Fragariocoptes setiger. Classification (NCBI taxonomy): domain Eukaryota; kingdom Metazoa; phylum Arthropoda; class Arachnida; order Trombidiformes; family Phytoptidae; genus Fragariocoptes; species Fragariocoptes setiger. The sequence continues at coordinate 20,195 of JAIFTH010000084.1, read as the reverse complement.
ATGGTAACGATCATCTCGTGTTCAAATCTAAATAAGCAGTCAATATAGAACAAACAGCGATAAGTTGAGTGCAGTCCATGAAAGCGATTGTTCAAATTTGTAGTGAGTGCGAATTTTCTATTGTCATGCTTGCTTACACATGTCATCACCAGAGCTAGGATTTCTGTTTATTAAAGAAAAGCAACGGAAAACTAAAGAAAATCGTCCACACTCGCTGTTGTAAAGATTTTCGTTGAAACACAACTCAATTTAAAGATTTTTGTCCAAACTCAACTAAATTCAACAATTTCGGCTGAAATTCAACTTAATTCAAAGATTTTAGTCAGATCTTATTCATACAAATACATACTGCGTGCTAGAAGTCTGTATAAATGTGACACCCGGTCACTAACCGACCAGAGATTCTCACTCACGGCGACAAACATTAATCCGTACTGGCGCCGTCTGGCATCGAATCAATGCCGCGTCGAGGATGTTTCGACACCTTGCAACTCTAACTGGCTCTGAATGCTTGTGGTGCCGATGACATCTGCAATGCACCTGATTGTACGTTTGTCAACTCTTTATTTCATTTGGTCTCTTGGTCATTTGGTCGTTTAGTCTGTGTTTAGTCGTTCTAGAGTTATCAGTCAATGGTTTTAATCAAGTGAAGATCAGTTTTATCGTAATATCAAAATGTCTATCGATCTAATTAGAAAGCATATCAAGGATAGGCCAGAATTTAGTTGTCGTGCAGCAGATTTAGTTTATTGTCATTATTGTGAATCATCCTTCAAAGCTCGCCAAGCCAATGTTAAAAGGTCCATCCTGACTCATTGCAAAGGAGAGAAGCACAACAAGAATTATAATAAATGGAAAGCTCGAAATTTAGTCTAGCCTAGTATAAGTGATTGGACAGCACACTCATCAAACGAGTATTTTGCAAGCATCGCACGTGCTTTTGTTGCTTGCAATATTCCATATTATAAGCTCAACTACTTGCCCATGATCGAACTTTTCAAGCAATTGACAGGTAAAGCTCCACCTGATGAGAGTACAATGAGAAAAAATTACTTGCCTAAGCTTTATCAAGATTCCATCAACGATTTACGCCGTAAAATTGGCGATGATTGGATTTATTTACAAATAGATGAAGCTTGCGACTCCAAAAATCGTCCTGTTGTCATTGTGCTAGTTGGAAAACTGGACGGTCATCCTCAAAAATCATTTTTACTCAATCTCAAGTACTTAGAGTCGGCAGCTAATCACCAATCGATTACACAAAGCATAAATGAGAGTTTGCTCATTCTTCGGAATGGTCAAATGCATTACGATCGCTTACGTTTAGTTGTCAGCGATCAAGCTTCATATATGTTGAAATCGTGCGACTTATTGCAGCAAACTCTATATCCTCATGTTGTTCACTTCACCTGCCTCACTCATGCACTGCACCGAGTTGCCGAGCTTGCGAGAGAAAAGAACGAGGAGCTTGACGACATAGTGGGAAGCTTTAAGAAGGTTTTTGTAAAGTGTCCGAGGAGACGCAACGCTATCGAGCAAACCATCGGCGTGCACTTGCCGTCATTCCCAGTGCGAACTAGGTGGGGCACTTGGATACATTTCTTCTCGTTTATACATGATAATTTCGACAATATTCAGTCCTATTGTGAGATTATCAAGAACGAAGATTGTGCTGCGATCTCTTCTCTTTTACGTTTACTAAAATCAAGAACTGCCCGTGTAGAACTCATCAAAATTTCACAAATTTCTACATCAAATTTCTATGTGACTCAATCAAAAGTCTCGAGAGACAAGATGTCTCTATTGATGAGCAGAGGAGCATCATTGATGCTGTTCTTGATATATTACCAACCATCTATCGTGTCAAACTGCAACAGTGCCTTAAGAAGAATCCTGGCTTCAATACGATCTTTCAAATTACATCATTCAAGGAGTTAAGAAAGTATTGATTCGCGCCGTTGGTCAGTGCCGATGTAGAGAGGAGCTTTTCAATGATGAAGTTGATACTTACTGACCGAAGGCAGTGCTTCACTGAGCTCAATTTCAAGTATTACATGACTATCTACTACAATTCTGGTGTTACAGATGATTTAGAAAAAAACTTATCAAATATAGAAATCGCCAGATCACAACAAAGAAAAAAATAAAGAATTCTCGACGAAATTTAAAGAGAAAATCCTAGCTCTAGTCATCACGTTAGCAAATGAAGTCGGTTGACTGCAATTAAGTAGCAATAATGAGTGATAGTGATACTATCATTCATGAATGACCAATAGTCGGTTACAGATCACAGTCGAGCAATGAAGATTGAAACTTGAATTTGTTGACACCAAATGGTGTCAGACCATTAAAACTACCATGTTACAATGTGAGTTTCCGGCACCATCTGAAAACACGCTCCAACTCTAATTCGATGGCTATTTGATGGTTCAACTGTTGTTCGGCTGTCTTATCCATTTCATCAGCTGACTTCAATATCACTCTAGACTGATCGACTACTTCTCAAGTCGATCAGTGTCACGTACAGTGACGCTCGTTGATGTCATTAACAAGTTCACGGTCAAACAAATCGCAACAGCAACAACAACAATTAGATTTGCATCGCAATGTCGATGGGCATGTGTCAATCAGTGCATATCAAGGAATATCAATTGGCAAGATACTTGCATTTGCTTGTATGTCTTAAAACCAACCAATGCAAACTTGAATTTGTGTTGTACACATTTGCATGTGTAATGTCTGTGAGCGAAGCTCTTTATTATTCGTTCGTTTGTTTGCTCGTCAGCGCTAATGATTCAGTCGATGATGATTTCCATGATGGTCAGTCAAATAGGCAGTCAATGGTGAGTCCAAGAGTAAAGCTACAAGCCAACGGTTAGTGTGCAAATGAATGGGATGCCTTGTGTAGTGATGAGTGCTCTCATCAGCTATTGAATAAACTTCATCATCGGCTCATTGCAGTTTGGAGTTGCAGAGAACTTTGTAAATTCTAATACACAAAACACATTGACATGGCAGGCTTTTCTCTTCGTGAAACGTCTTCCCTTCCCCACCCCGAGTACGTTTAGAGCGGCACACAAATCGGCTACAATTTGGCTACGATTTTGAGCATTGCAGAGCTCATACACAAGTCTATCTGCATCTTGTATTCATCTGTCAGTTTGTCAGCATTGGTTATGGCCGGTATTTGAGTAGTCTCTTGATAGAACGCATGATAAAATCACGAGCTTTAGAGATTTTATGAGCTCACAAGAAAGCACACACAAAACGTTCAGATAGTCTGATGGAATTCAACGAATTCACTTCTCACTGTGCACATATTACAGCAATCAACGGACACTAAGCTATCCACACTGTAAAAAGAATTTCCAATGGCAACAAAAACAGACTCTAGCGCCTACTGCAATTACACTTAGTACTGTGCATGTGCGTCCATCAATCAGTTAGAGAGTCGATAGTTTGCTGCTAAAGTTGTTGTGTGCGACCTGAGAAAGCGAATGCTAACGAATGCAACCACAATATAATAGATGAGTAGAAGTTAGATAACGATCGACTTGACATGATACGAGCGTTTCCGACGCAAAGCTCGAGAATTTGCAAAAGCAAATAGATTGCGCCCCACATCAATCGGCGTTTGTCCAGTCTGCTCAAATGCAAGCAATCTGCTCACTGTATTGGTACAATATTGTCAGCAATTACGTTGAGCGTTGGGCTCAAAGTGTGCTTGATATTTGCTCGATCAATCGACAATGCAATCGGGATATCCGCTCCGAGACTTGTTGATTAACTCGTAACAATCAAAACAATTTGCAATCAACAAACGATGCTTTTTCCATATTGACCTTTCTCTGTATATCTTCAATTCATTTAAGGCGAGATAAGATTGTTGTGGTGAAACTCTTGAACGAGGATCATGAAGAAGCTCGAATGAAGAGAGTCGAATCATCATTTCTCTCCTCATCGTATGTTTTATTTGGGCGCCTCATATTTTCTTGTTGAGCTTCTTGTGGGTTTGTAATGTCTTCGTTGTGGCTGACATTTTTCACATTGCACTGTAAAGCTAGTCCCGAAGACTGCCCACGGTAGAGATAGTCAGAGCGCCCGCCAACAGCAGACTTCGTTCATTTCTAACGAGTCGGTCGGCTTTTCGCTCTCTTTTGAGTCTAGCACAGTACGAGTCGTCGAATGCTGGTGTGAATTCGTTCTCGAAATATTCGCATCTGGTTCGGCAGCAACTAATCGCTGCAATATCATGTCTTCGATTCAACTCCACTGCCAATGCACTTGCTGCTGGTGATGTTGTTTTATGCTGATTGTTGACCCATCTTCTAGATGAAACTGGCCGAATCTAACACAATTTTCTGATTTATGATTCGAGTTTAAGGCAAGTTGAATGCAAGGCAAGCTCTCTTGGGTGCTTAAAGCCCAAAAGCTTGCTTTGCTTTCGCGCTGCTCCCTTGCTTTTTGCGCATTCTGTCAACCATCTTACGACTGCTCAATCTCACATTCGTAAGACCAATCGATAGCTTCGCAAGTAAACAGTTTTTATTTTTGAGTTAATGTGTGCTAATTCTTGGTCGATCAAATCAGCGCCACTTCAATGGCCGCAATGCCGATTGTTATCGTTGTTGTGACTGTTGCTGCACCTGTTATCTCTCATGATCACATCGAACATGCGCCAGAAAGCTCCTCACAGCCTAGAGCTTCAGCAGTAATAAAGACGCATGAAAAAAAGTCGAATCAATTGCTCAACTAGAGTTGTGCTTAAGATAGCACTGTCATTTGCACACCATTTGAGATGAGTTTAAACACTGAATCGATTCCATTTCATCATCATTTTGCAACCTTGTTCGTCAATTCGTTCGTTTATTGTTTTCTCCTTCACCTTCATTGCATTCGTAAACTTTTCGTTAATACGACGACTTCTCTTTATACATGTATTACAAAATTACGACGATATAACGATTAGATTCCAGGTCACAAACAGGTGCATTTTGTGATGCTGTCTGACGCTGCTGTACCTGTGTGTCGTGCCCAATTGATTGCCAGCGACACACTGCATTGTTGTTTGAATGTTGGAATGTTCTGTCTCTACAGGGCTCAACATTTCAAGTGCAACAGCAAGTCAAGATGAACATCTCAGCAAGATGCAAATTAAAGCAAGAATCAACGGATTTTGTTCGCCATAGAATGGACAACTTGTTGACTGGGAAAAGCACTCGACTACCGATGCACGATTATATTCACAGTTGTAAGCTGTGAGATGTGAGCAATAAAATTTATTTACAATCCTTGCTAATGCAACACTCAGATTGCAACATTTACCAAATGTTCAATCCAGTGCGATTCCAAGGTAGCCAAAGTTGATTGATTTGAATAATAATGAGACTGGCCATGATCGTTGGCGATCTTCAATCAAGTATTGTTGTTGACAGGCTTTAGTTGAATTCGTCATTGTCGATACAGTATCTCCATCTTGTGATTTATTTCCGACTTGTCGATGTCTAGTGTTAGACAGTGTTGGACATAACAAATAATTAAATTAGAAAACTTTACAAATAATTAGTCACTTATTTACTCATTTCATTAGTTATAACGCTCTTTTTATACTTTTGCTTTTTTACTCGTTCTGGTCGTGGCACGCATGCGTATTCAGCTCCTGAACGAACGGGAAACGTGCTGCCGGCAAATCGATTGGCCGTATGTGTGTAACGATGACTTCATTTACCAATTATTCAATAACTTATTATCATTATTGATACTTTGACGACCCAGGGTCAGGATCGGTCGGTTCCTCAAGTTGAACTTGAACGATCACACAATCACCAGGAGCCAGCCATGAAGGTGCCTACGATGGACGAAGAGTGCACAGCGCTCGTTGATGACATTTGCTCTAGCATGAATTGCAAGCTAGACAACAGTCTTACAATCAAATTACTCGATAATAGTGTCATTAAAAAGACTTTCCAAAACACCCCAGTACGCGAGACTATTGCACGTACTGCATGCTATCTATTGGCTAAATATCCCGACAAAAGCAATGAGTTCTTTGATAAGCTCATGGACATCTATGTGTCGGCTTATCAAAAGTCTGAGCCTAAGATGGACAATTTGGGCAGGAAAAAAGTCAATCCTCAGAAAGACGCCACCTCCGATGTACGATTGTGTCTAGCGCGTATCCTGACTGTTTGTGCGGCGCAGGTGCCGGCCAAAGCACTCACCAAATTGGTACCGTTCTATGTGCCCGGTGCCATTTCGGATAGAAACGTTTACGTTCAGAATGCGATGATTGAAGGTGCCATTGAACTGATCAATGCGCACGGTAGCAAAAAGCACCAATTTATGATGACTCAATTCCAGACATTCATGTCAAAGGCGCCCAAAACTCAGGAGAACGATGTCACACGAAAGAACGTTATTGTTCTGATCGGTACATTGGCCAAGCATCTGGACAACAATGATCCTCAGGTGAAAGCGATCATCGCTCAACTTATTGAAGCCTTATCTACTCCTTCACAAATCGTACAAGAGACCGTAGCAAACTGTTTCCCTGCACTAGTCGAGAGCTATCGTTCCGATTCGCAGACGATTCTCAAGAACCTCAACAAAACCTTGTTTGAATCCTCAAGCTATGGAGATCGAAAAGGTGCAGCTTATGGTATCGCTGGCATATCAAAAGGTCTTGGACTAGCAGTGGTCAGACAGCAGGCACTAGCCATGAAGAAAGCATTACAAGATGCCAAGACCAACAGGAGAATAGGAGCGCTAATAGGTGTTGAGGTTTTTATGACAATGTTGGGTCGCACATTCGAGCCGTTCCTCGTGAGCTTGTTACCGAGTTTATTGTTGTGTTATGCCGACGGCAACACTTCAGTGCGTCAAGCTACTGATGACACAGCTAAAGTGATCATGAGTCGCCTTTCATCGACTGGTGTCCGATTGATACTTCCTTCACTGCTCAAAGCTATTGATCGAGACGAGTGGCGAACTAAAGTAGGCTCTATTCAATTACTAGCTGCTATGGGTAATTGTGCACCGAAACAATTGTCATCTTGCTTGCCAACTATTGTGCCTAAAATTATGCAAGTATTGTCGGATTCACACATGAAAGTTCAAGAGGCTGCTGCGAGTGCCTTGAAACAAATTTGTTCTGTTATCCGTAATCCCGAGATATCATCCATATCTCCTATCATCATGAAAGCATTGCAAGATCCGGCCAATACAACTGCACCTTGTCTGACTACTATAACCAAACTAGAATTTAAACATTACATTGACGCAGCCTCGTTGTCACTTATAATGCCTGTGGTGCAACGTGCATTCAAAGAGCGATCCTCAGAGACTCGAAAGACGGCCGCACAAATTGTTGGTGCTTTATATTTACTAACCGATCAGCGTGATCTGGCCCCCTACTTGCCATCAGTGATACCTGGCATCAAAACATCTATATTAGATCCAGCACCCGAAGTGCGCGCTGTCACCGCCAGTGCGCTTGGAGCAATGGTGCGAGGATCCGGCGAAGATGTAATTGTCGAACTCATGCCATGGCTTTTGGAGACATTAACCTGCAAAACAAGTTCAGTGGATCGATCAGGCGCAGCTCAAGCTATTAGTGAGGTCATAGGAGGTTTAGGCATCGAACGATTAGATCATTTCATGGAGGAAATCATAAGCACAGTGAACAAGCCTAACCTCGAGCCATACGTCATGGACGGCTACCTAATGTTGTTCATCTACTTCCCCATCGTGTTTAAGCAAGATTTCTCTCCTTACATCGGTTACATAATTGCGCCCGTACTACGTGGTCTAAACGAAGAGGTCGAGTATGTGCGCGAAACCGCTCTACTTGCTGGTCAACGTATTGTCAGCATGTACGCTGACACCGCTATAGAGCTACTGTTACCCGAGCTCGAAAAAGGATTGTTTGACGAGAATTGGCGCATCCGATTCAGTTCTGTCCAATTGTTGGGCGACCTACTGTACAAGATCTCAGGCATATCCGGTAAAGCGTACACTGATGTGGCAGGTGAGGACGAGATTAGCGATGGTCAATCCGAACAAGCTATCATTGCGGCGTTGGGCATGGAGCGTCGCAACCGTGTTCTGTCTGGATTGTACATGTGTAGATCGGACGTCAGTGCCGAGGTCAAATATGCTGCGCTACATATTTGGAAAATGATCGTAAGCAACACACCTCGAACATTGCGTGAAGTGTTACCGACACTGTTCAATTTATTGCTCGGTTGTTTGGCCGGCAACAATCTCGAGCAACAACAAGTTGCCGCTAGAACTTTGGGTGATCTCGTGCGTAAATTGGGAGAACGTGTCTTGCCGGAAATGATTCCAATCCTCGAGGATGGCCTTCGCTCGTCGCGAGCAGATCAGCGCAAAGGAGTTTGCATTGGTTTGAGTGAAATTATCGCATCAACAAGTCGTGAAATGGTGAGCACATTTGTGGGCTCATTAGTACCAACTATTCGTAAGGCTTTACACGATCCACTGCCCGAAGTACGTGAGGCTGCCGCGAAAACATTCGACAGTTTGCATTCGAGTGTTGGAACTCGTGCTCTAGACGAAATATTGCCACCTTTGCTCAAGCAACTCAGTGATCCTGTTTTAGGCGAGTCCACCTTGGACGGGCTGCGTCAGATGATGGCCATCAAAAGTCGTGTCGTGCTGCCTTATATTTTGCCTCACATAACCGACCATCAGCCAGTCAATGTGAAAGCATTAGCATTGTTGGCACCTGTTGCGGGCGAAGCTTTATCAAAACATCTGACCAAAATATTGCCAGCCATTTTGTTGACTCTTAGTAAGCTTCTTGAGACGAAAGACGAGAAACGCGAGATAGAGAATTGCAAGTCTGTGATATTATCAGTAACCGATGAGCAAGGCACAATGATTGTTGTTGAACAGTTGTTACAATCAGCAAAGCATGGTCATTCACAAATGCGAAGAGCGGCGATGTTGATGCTAAACGCATTCTGTCACCAACCGAAGCATATACTATTCGATCATATTGGCCAACTGTTACGTGGTCTGATTCTTATGTACAGCGATAGCACACCGCAAGTACTTGAATTAGCTTGGGGTTCACTCAATTGTATCACACGTTCTCTCGATGCCAAAGAAACTATTGAATGCATTGGTGATGTGCGCAATGCTATACGTTACGCAATTAGCGATTGTAAGGCATCGAAAAATTTCAAAAAATCAGAGAGTGCCGAGCTTCTATTGCCAGGCTTTTGTTCGCCACAAGGTTTTGCGCCCATTTTGCCAATTTATCGTGAAGCAATCATCAACGGGCCGAGCGACAAGAAAGAATTGGCCGCCGCCAGTTTGTGTGAAGTCATCGACTGCTCCAGCATAGACGCTGTCGAGGCAAGCACTATGAAAATAGCAGGAACTGTGATAAGAATCCTCTACGAGTGTATAATCAAAGATAGGCATCCATGGAACGTGAAAATCGCCCTGCTAGAGACTTTGATCAAATTGATGAGCAAAGTTGGGCCCAAAATGAGGCCGTTCATTCCTCAGTGCGAGCAAACATTGCGAAAACTTTTAACCGATGCCCATCGAACGGTGAGATTGCGCGCGGCCGACGCTCTGTCAAAGCTCATCCTAATATCGGACACGTATCCTCACCAGAGAAGTGCTCCTATTTTTACCGAGTTACATCGTTTAATCAGCGCACCGGCCCCTAATGACAGTACTTTGCGGCAGACCCACTTGCATGCGCTGAGGTTAATTATGACATTGTCAGGCAGCTGTCTCAAGTCTCCTATTCGCAATGAGATCGTTTTGAAACTATTAGAGTTCATAAACAATCCAGATCAAGTTACACGCGTGACAGGATCTGCGTGTCTAGGGTGCACTTGCAAATGGTTGACTAACGAAGAATTTGAACGCATTGCTCGTATACACTTGCTTGTGGATGAGACTGATTCCAGCGGCGACGCATCGTCTCAAATTTCTGCTGCTGATTCCCCAGCATCGGCAAATTGGATTGGTCGGCATGGACGCTCAGTGGCTATGCAGATCGCTATGTCAGTGGCCAGCGACAAATTCCGACAGACTCTAGGTGCATCGTGGATCGATAAAGTGTCCTGTGTTTTAGTGAAAAGAATCAAATGTGAAAAGCATCTCGTGGTAATCAGCGCTCTCAAGACTGCTACTTATTTCATGAACGTTGTTGTCCAATGCTCACCTCAAGAGAGTGATAGAATCTCATCGGAACTGTTGCAATCATTTTGCAAGTGCATGAATCATTCAAACAATGATATCAAACACGCACTTGCAATTTGTGTGTCATACTTGGCACGTCAAGTGAGTGAGGGAAACGTCTCAAAGTCGCTACCTATGTATATCATAAAGGCTGTTGTACCAGCTCTTGTAAATGGCAGTCGCGAGAAGAACACCGCTGTCAAACTCAACAGCGAGCAAGCGCTCGTGAACTGTTTGTTGTTAGATTATGGCGATCAATTCTATGAGAAATGTCTTGAGGATTTTGAATCGGGGCCACGAGAATCGTTACGCGATTGTTACAATCGTGTTCTCAAGCGAGTTTCAGCCAACACAGAGTGGAATCGCGATATTCATGAGTTTGACGATACTCTACTGTCCTGATATTCAATCTCATTTGTGTGAATGGAATCAATAAAATAGATATGGATAAATGAAAGCCTTTTTTGCATTGACATGACAGTTGGTATCATGAAGATTACCCGTTCACCACAGTGATTCGATTGATCAATGCCAATGATGTTGTTACGTTCACGAATAACCCAAGAATTTTATGCTTTTCCCACAAAATGCGCGCGTAAGATGCTGTGCCTTATTCTCAAGTTGAGACTTACTGTTAATTTTATAAATTTGAAAATCTTCCGTCAAGTATTTACAGAATTTAAAACTTCACATTCCAACTTCCACTGATACTTATTTGATGAGCCTGATCTATTGGACCAGAAAATATTAAGATTGATCACTTTGTTCGCTGATGGAACAGAACACTTGCAAATTTCTGTGCAGATGTTGATATATGATTGAGATTGTTTCACGATTGTTCATTTCATGTATGCTGTTCAGGTTCAATGCAATTCAGTTGCTCACTCAGATGGCTTGATATCTAGTGTCATAGATCCATATCTCTCCAACATTGGACACTGACATTCTCGATTGGAAATTCTATATTCTACGGTCGTTAGGCTCGTTATAAAGACAAGGTGTACAAGCATCAAGGTAACAGAAACAAGATGATTACGTCGATCTTTCCACGACGATCGTATGATTGAGACAACAATAACGTATTATTTGCGTGTGCGTGTGCTTACGTGAATTGAAACATCAACTGTTAACTTCCATCTGCTAGCCTCAATAGTCGTTTACATGGAATATCATGTGTTATATGTACAAGTACATTCCAATCCTAACTTGTAAACATCTCTAACGATCTTATAGTCATAGCAAAGGATAAGTTCCCAATACAACAAACGTAGCATAACGTGCACGAATCAACTCAATGGCCCTTGATATCAAATGCACCACTTTTTCTTCTTCTTCTCCTTCTCCTTGTTCTTATTCAAACAATAATACAATAGCGATAACATTATTTGTAGCCATCTCTCAACAATTATCATCTCTCATTTCGACTTTTGTGAATGTTCATTTTGTTTGTCTTAATGCAACAGAGTAACTGTTACACTCGATGCTCTGCTATAGAATGAATGAATGAATGACTAATAGCGCGGCAATAATAATGAGCTACCAATCTAATAAGCATCTTGTTATTGGCCATCAGAGAGCAAGCTTGTTATTAGTGTTTCACAGATGGAAGATGTCTGTAACGATTGTGCGTCACGACACAATCGCGTTTACATCAATTGGACCTGTGGCTGATCGTATCGATTTTTGTTGCTGTAGTTGGCATTTGAAATTTGTCTCTTCTTGATTTGAGTTTTGTTTTCACAACCTTCCTGCCTCCTCTCAACAATTGCGGTGCACGAAATGGCACTTGTGCATTATTTCCGACCACATGTAACATATCACGTGTGGTAATATCAACAGATAGACAACATTTCAAAGCTTTTATTCAACCAGCCAGTCAGTCGAGTGGTCAACAATATGTCACTCTATTAGGACTATTTGGCGCTTGATCGCTTGATTATTTTTCAATCAATCGCTTTAATGATAACTTTTTGCCAACTCTTCCGAGACTAAATTCACACACACACACACACACATAAGTCGTTCAATTAATTATTGTCATAGCTGTTGTTAATAAGTTTCAATTTAGTGTTGCCTCATGGTCGTAGTTGTTGCAAACGACAACGGAATTTATTATACAAAATTGACAGAAGAGGCATATTTTGCATTGAATTTTATTCGCAATGATGATTGTTCGACGGCACTAACAATAACAACAATAATAATAATGATAATATGTTTCACTTTAAGAGTGGCATTGTTTTAGTTGGTTTTGCTTTTGTTGTGTTGCTTTGTTTTCTCAGCTCAGCTCAGTCCAGCTCGTTGTCTCGTTTCGTTTCGTTTCGTTTCGTCTCATCTCATTTTATGTTATCTTACAATGTCAGCTTGCTAATAATGTGTGAAATAGTACAAGCAAGCAATATAAGTCAAATACAGAATAACAATGACCTTGGTCAACAATGCAATACAACGCATTCCGTTAGTGGCCCTTACGTTTGCGCATGCATACACACAACTAGACAACTTACTGTATGAGAGATATAGCGAGAGATTGAGCGGGCAAAAAATGATACAATCTGGCAGAAAGACAGACCGACGGACAACCGGTGAGTATAGTGTGAGGCATAAGCAAATACAACACACTTTCGCACAGATTAGCACGATAACTGCATGAAGACGACGACTAGCAAGCACGCCTTTCAAAGCTTGACCGCTATTAACGCTTACCAGCTTGCTCGCTTACTTGTTCGCTATGTAGAATCGAATAGAATGCAGCAAGCCATTTATTAGACTCCTGACATCTTTAAGAGCTGAACTAAAACTCACAGTCACTGTTGTTGCTGTGGCTCTGATGATCGCGTGCTTTCAGCTCTTTGTCTTTATGTTTCACTTTATGTGCTAAAGTTAACGGTCTTGGTCATCTTACAAGCTTCTTCGCGAGCTTTTCATCAAGCTTGTTAGACTCGATAGTTAGCGTGCACGCGTGTGTCAATCTTGGACACGGAGTTGACCGGTACACAGTCACTCAGTCAGTCAATCATTCACAGTGTGTAAACAAGCTATAGTTAAGTGTGTTGCAAGATATAAAAAAATATCTATTCTTCTCTTCTCTTCTCTCCTCTCCTCTATTGAGCCTGAGTGTTTGAAACAAACGTTCTTGGAATTGACCGACAGAAAGCGACAACAAGTGTCACCTGTTCGTGTATATATAAATATACTCGTAAGTCAATGGCCTGTAATGTGTCGTCGGCTGTGCCATCGTGAACTTGTTGTCGTCGCTGTTGGTGTGTCGCGTCGCAGACAAGTCGAGATGCCTGACTTTAAGATTAACTCAAATCATCTGAAATTAAGTAACAACAACAAGAGCAGTTTTTAACGTTCAGTGCAAACAAAAGTTCTGTATTGTTTCATGCTTTGCTGTTGTTGTTGTTATGATAACTCATGAGGGTGCTTAATATTGTGTAATAGAACTTTCTCATAGAAAGAAAAGAAACATTTTCAATGGAAAAAAATGAATGACGTGCAGCTCGTATTCTTGTTCTTACTCGAACTCGTGCCGATTTTTTCCGTTCAGTTGCTTTGCATTTGCTCATCAGGTTGATAAACAAATGTGTCGAAAGGCATAATTTAGACACACAGTTTGAGCGACTGTGGCTCGCTAGTTGGGTGCATGAACGAAATAAAACGAATAACAACATCAATAATAACAATAAGCAAAGCAGGGGGGGGGGCATGAATAAAGAGCAGTTCACAGTTGACATGCAACGCGCTAAAACCCGAGTTGGGCAATTGGGTGCTAAATTGCGATGGTAGACGTGGCACCAATCCAGCGAGTGAATCGTTGTCGAATTTATTCCTTGTCCAAGTAGAAAGAAAGTCATGTAGAGTCCAAAGTCTAGATTTTGAACTTTAAAGTATAGTCTAGCTTACTTCCACAGATTACGAACAGTAACAACGACATGTTAGTTAGTCAGAGGAGTTAGTCATGGACATCGAGATGCCGAGATGTCTTGTGAATCTTTCTGGGCCTTAAGACGAACTAACTGATATATGTTGATAGTTCTTAGATGCCTCAGGGCTTGTTGATCTGCGCTTGGCCTCTTCAGGTAGTCTAAGGCTGATGTCTTTAGTTGCTTCAGAGATTTAGTAGATTCATTTGATTTTCTACTCTTTCTTGAACGATTCCCATTAGCACTACCTGTAGTTTCTGTCTGTCGCACCAGCGTGAAAGCCTTCAAATGTGTCTTTGTCGAAATGCATTGTGAAACTTTTAGGTCCCTAGGAATAACTGGTCCAGTTTGAGTGGTGATGCTTTGCCCTAGAGAATATTCCTTAAATCTGTTAGAATTGCAGAGCTATATAATAAAACTTGCCCTATCTGTTTGAGACGCGTGGCATAGGGAATCAGAGATGAAAGAAATAACAAGAAAATATATTGTATTAGCACCTCAATCGGAGCCTCTATAATTTCCGAGACAGTTACACGGGCCGTAAGAATGCGCAGGTGGATTCGTTGAGCGTTAGGCGAATCTACCGCGTTGGGTGCCGCTTATGTTCTAAACTTCTCGATTGCTTTACTCAATGCATATTCTCACGCGCGCCATTGTCGTACAAATCTCGACCATTACAAGTCAAACTGGGAGTCGAATTCTATTGCAAGAGTGCACGAGAGATTGACACATTATTTGCTGACTAATCGCTAGTTGTAGTCGTAGTTGTAATCCGAGACAGGTGCATTAGACAAGAGACTTGTGCAATGTGTGTTCATGCAATACAATGTCTCACTGTCGCACTATCAAATAGCAAGGTGTGGATAGACAGATAAAAGAGTTTGCACAGATAAGAAGAAGAAGAAAACAAAGATTACGATTGCACACGAGCAGAACAACAATTGAGCTTGACGCCGATTAACGCCAATCACTGTCAGCGCCAATACTGGTGGTTGCTGTTGTTGATGGCCACTACACAGTGTATTATTCAACAACAGCAACAGCAACTAAAACGAGACGTGACATGTTGCCCTGTCGATCGACACTCTGTGTATTGTAACTCAATTTGAGCTCCCAGCTATCGAGTTATCATATCAATATTTTTCACAGATCAATACTTTGATTTTTAACGTGATGTCCTACTTTATTCCAACTAAGTAAAGACAAACGTTTCAATGTATGCGTAGATATCTGTTGCTCTGATTTACTCATTGGTTCGCTCTTCTATTAGTGGGCTCAATATTGGTGATTGCCGTTTTCATTGTTTACACTACGTAAGTACGTAAAAGTGCGTATCAACTGTTAAATGACAACTTTAGATAACTTTTGACAACCTCTGATGCACACGCACACAAGTTTGTTTGTCTGTCAGACATAATAACTCATACATTTTGAAAGGAATCAAGCATCTCATGGTAAGCGTTAGATAAAACAACGCTGCATTGTCATAAACAAAACAGCTGAACAGCTGGCAACATACGATCCTGGACAGCATTTAAACTACAGCTACAGTTAATCGTGTGCCATTCAAATTCATATTCTGTTTGCCCTTAATTTTTGCAACAGGTGATTCGGATCACATCACAGCACGGTAGCGAAATTGACAATTGGAATGTCGACCTTGCAGTGCTGACTCACACCCAGAGTGTGTGCGTGTGTGAGTATGTTTACAGTTGTTCAATTTCCGGTTGCAAGTGCACATCTACGAGAGCTTGAGTGCAGAGAGAGAGAGAGAGAGAGAGAGAGAGAGAAGTCATGAATCGTTCCGAGAGTATTATTATATTGAGCAAATATTTCTCGATCTTGCGCTAACAAGTCTTTACAATCAACCTAATAAAATTTATGTAATCGTTGAAACCAAAGAGAGATTTTGCATCATAGCATCTGAGCTTAGCTAAGCATCAAGCATATTGAAGACATTTAAGAAATGAAACGGAATCAAACGGCGCGAGTTCTGTCATAGCAGCAAAGGCAAACGAGAACGAGAATGTATCGAAAAACAGGATGACAGGATCATAAACATCGAGGAACATGCAGTCGGTTGAGACTGCAACTGCTATAACAATTAAAATTAAAAGTGTTACTTGTCGACATCGATTGACAGCTTCTCAACCGGACGACTCTTTGGCGGTTGTTGTTGTCGATGCCGTGTTATTGTTTCTGCTGACTGTGGTATTACTTGTCAATGTTTAGTTGTACATGTATCTGTGTGTGTGTTTGCAGCGTTGAAATGTACATATTGGCTCTGCCGTGATCCTAATCATTGTGGTTGTTATTGCATAATGGCAATCATCATAGTTGTCACTGTCAGTATCAAGGCATCAATATGCTTAGATCGACTCGGCGTGAGCACAATTTAAGTTAAAACTATTTTGTACATTGTACAGGGTGACCTGAAGAGAGTCCATTGAGTTGAATGGTACTCAATGGTTCGATAAACTTCAAGAAAACTCAACGACTCGACAAATCAAACTATGGACGATCGGTTTGCATTGCCCAACAACGTGCGCTGATTGATGTGACTTGCTGCTGACTTGTTGGAAAACAAATCAGCAGCGGGCTCGAGTGAGCAAGTGTGCACTGATCTGAGCAGCGGGTGATTGACGGCCAGTCAATTATTGTACGCCAACAAACGCACACGGACAGTGAATGACCACACAGTGCAGGATGTGCGTTTGACTTTTAGACAATTCAACAACAACGACCGCACCAACAATCTCAATGATCTCAATGAAATGAATAATAATAATAATAACAATAAACATCACAACATCATACATCGTGAGTCTGAGAATCACAATAATGTCTGCCCGGCTGGATGTTTAACAATTATGATTAATTTGACCAACCAGGCAAATAGAGCGACCCATTACAAGCATACGATAGAGAGAGAGAGAGAGAGAATCTTACGAAATGAGCAAATAATAATGACAACCATTAAGTGGATGGATGAATGAACGAATGAGTCAACTGTGGTCATTCCGGTCCAGGTGACAACATTCCAGCCACACACACACACACACACACATACATGCACGCACAGTTAATTGCACAATAATTTAGCCATTAATTGTGAGGTGAAGTGGGAGTGAAAGTTGGTTAGAAGCTGCGTGTGACGTCGGCAATTGTTGTTGTTGTTTTGAGCTGCTTGGATGCACACTTAATGTACACCGAATTGACAAACATCTCGACGAACGCCCAGTAACTGTTGTATTCGACACTCTTGATTGACATTAGGCGCTCTTTCTAAGGTCCAATCTAAGGTTGAGGTGATGGTGTGTTGATTGACCCACAATCTTACCATCAAACAGATGATGAACAATTAATCATAATTGGCGGCTCACCTGTTGTGTGGTTCACACTGTCGAACTGATTGAATATGGAACAACAGGTGCACAAATTCGCACACGAGCCATTGAGCTCATACTGAGTGTGGAGTGCACAACTACCAGCAAGAGCGGGAGCACGAGCACGAGTCAACATCTACCGATCTAGCAGACTAACAGACTAACTAGCACAATAATAAAATTCTTTGCAATTTACGTTTACATGAGTAGAGCTATCATGTTGCGTATCATCGAAGCTAGTATTGTGTACACAAGCTTCAAGTGAAATTTGGTGTAAGCGAAAAACTTTACTCTATTTTATTAGAGTTATGCATGGAACAAAAACGGATTTGGCTTTCTAGATCTTTAATTTTATAAGATGATGTTTGCTGTTCGATCGCTCGTTATCGACTAACTCTTTGTATGAGCAACTAATCAGTTTTAATCAAAATGCGACATCACTAAAGATGCTGCAAAATACAATCTCTCAGTCGGCGACAGAGAACAAAGACAACTCTGGCGCCAGTCTGTTGCAGAAGAGGCCCTCTCGCCTTTGCTGCAACGTTGTGTGTCTGCTTCTACGACATCGAGCGTGTAGAAATCGTTGCTTGCTTGTCGTTGTCTTTGTGCTGTGTGTGTTTGTGCAACGATCATAAGAGCGTCGTATTCCAACATATTTTTCATGACAATGGCCACAGGAAGGACACCCAACAAAGCATAACGAACACTCGGCACAAGGAAAAGGACGACTTCTTTTTAATCGAATAGTGCTGACCATCTGCTGCACTTGAGCTGTTTAAGGAGTCAGATCAGCCCAATAGATCAGCTCGTGATCTGTTAATAGATCAATGAAACAGATATACTATACAAGCTGACAATAGTGTCGAGTCAGCTAACAATATGTGGCCAACACCTGACGATCGCCAAACACCTGAGCTGGGCACACGACACACGACACATGACACATGACGAGAGTGCGTGGACAATCTCTCTTTACCGGTTTCTTTTGAACTTTCTCTCTCAATTGACGCTCAACTGAACAATTGATACGACGAAAAGAAACTTGTTCTCTTGGTCGCCAACTAAAGCTAACAAAGATAAAGCACTTAGAAAATCTGCTTGGTAGCTAGCTGTGTTTTCTATGTGTTAACAAATTGTGTTTAACTTTGAACAAATTGCGTATTTGTCATAGAGAATAAATCAATCAATATTTGTGTGGTCGGAACGAAAATCAAACGAGAGACTACAGTGGCAGAGAACAGTGGTTAAGTGGAGAATGCTGTCGTACCTTAGTTGATGATGCAGTGCGTTTTTTGTTTGCTGCCTGTTATTGTCGTCGGTCGATCGGTCATTGTTAGTCAATTTTGTTTTGTTTAAAAAGACAAGCTGCAAATCAAACGAAAAGAAAGCAGAGCAGAGCAAAGTAAAGCCTAGCGAAACAGAATAGAACGGAACGAAAAGAAACTAAACGAAAGGAGCAAAGTAAAGCAAAGCGAAATAAAGCAATAGATCAAGTTTCGTCAGAGCACGTATCCTCGTCACAAGTACATCATAAGCAACAGGCAATCGTGACATTGTGTCGTGTGAATCTATCTATCGTGAATTGACTGGACAAAACACTAGCTAGCAAGTGCACAATGGTCTACAATTGTATTATTTGTGTAGTGTAGCATAAATTGCGCAATTTGTACGTATGGCACAACGTGAAATAACAATAGGCTTGTGCCACCAATTATATCACACACGCCTCTCTAGAATGTTCACACACGCACGCTCTCAAGAACGAGAATCAATCTTGAAAAGCTAGAGAGCAGCAATACTAGCAGATGAACTGACTAGTGATCGTGGCGTTCGTCCTGCACGACCGTGTCAATGCGGCCGTGCAAATGTTGGACGACAAATACACGCACGAGACCACAACCCGATCGATGTGGTGTATTTATGTCTAACGAACAACAATCTTACAACAATTTTATGTTGTATTTTAACGACATCATCATCATCATCAAACAGCAATAACCGCAATGGCAATTTAGCGGCTTCGATGACATGTATGAGATATAACAGATGCTGTACAGTGAGTGATGCATGAATGAGATCATGCAACTTATAAGTTAACTCTTGTGAGCTCGAAAATTTCTAAGTAACACGACCACGACCACACGCACGCAAGCAAGCAAGCACGAACGCACATCGATCTAACACACGATGATATGTGTGCTCATTGCAGGCATATCTTGAGATCGGAGTTTGAAAGAGTTTCCCATACAAAACGACGATTCAAGCAATCATTTTCACTTCTGAATTCTATTACCCTATGCGCTATATGCCAATCTTAGTGTCGTGTCTTATGTAGTATGTAGTGTGTCATATGTCGTGTGCCGTGTGCCGTGTGCCGTGTGCCGTGTGCCGTGTGCCGTGTGCATCATCATTTTCTGTTAACCATCGTTGTGATTGTCATAGAAGAAGACTAGTCAGAATGGCTTGACACTGTGCACACTATACAAGTTTTAGCACTGTAGCTCGTGATGTTCCCAGTGTGAACGATCACTTCTCACAAAACAAGCAATCTCTTCTTCTCATTCTTTTTCTTCTTTCCTTGTTCCTCCCCCTTCTTCTTGCCCTCCTGATCCTCTTCCTGTCCTGTCCTGTCCTGTCCTGTCCTGTCCTGTCCTGT
>JAIFTH010001069.1:0-10929 GCA_019968535.1 Fragariocoptes setiger | reverse complement strand
TCCCAAAGGTTACCGAGTGCCAAGGCAAGGTACCCTACAAGTGACACTGTTCAATTCGTTGGGCACCGTCGTACGCATGTTTGTCATATTCTACGACTTGAGTGACATGCCGAACAATAGTCAAACATTCGTACGTCAGCGTACACTATTTGTGCCATCCAACGGGCAGAATAGCGACGATCGTGAGACACCCTCGTCTACCGATGACGGATGCGATCATAAGGACCATGTTCGCTGTGAAAGCCCACCATTAATGACCACTGACATGTCACGCCTGAGATACCAAATATGTGTGCAGTTTGTGAGCTCAAAAACTGGGCGACTGTACGTGAACAACAAGTTGAAGATTTACATATCGCGCAAAAGTGATCTCGACTCGGCGACTGCCTTGATGAGCAATCAATCACACGAATTGCGAACATACGACGAAATGCCCGACAATCCACGATATTCAACTCGTGTCAAATGATTAATCACCGCCGATCGAAATATATGTACATATCCTTTCGGAACCTAAAGCGTTCCATGGCATTCACGAAGTTTTGCACCCGATGCATGAACCACAATATACCCAATTGGGTAGTTTATCTAGGAAACGAGAATCTAGTATCACTGATCGCCTATTCATTCACATCAATGCTCACGTGATGTCATGTGAGCAAATACATGATATGACCTTTGTAGACTAACGACATCGACAATTGTAATAGCGTGCATGCCTCGAGTTGTCGTTGGTGATTCAAGCGCACAATACACTGGTTTGGATGCTTGGTCGATTGAGCAAAGTGTCATGTGATACATCTAATGGTGGTACGAATATTTATCATGTAGGTTCGACTGTCCTGTCACCTGTTGACGCACTATTACAGCTCCATTCCGAGTTTACATTTCATGGTTCGATTATTGTTGTTTTTGTTTAGTCACGTACAATGACCCTAGCATGGTGTTACCTGGTATTCCTGTCTATAGATAATAATCGATATTATTATCGTAATCAATATATTGTATCCACACATGAATATATATATTTATATATATATGTGGTATAGGGACAAAAAATGAAAGACTTTCAGCAATCTTTCAACTTTTGTTCCAGTAAACTTCTAGAGAGTTCGTTCATAAGTTGCACAACATAGAAAAATACTTCAATATTAACTTTGTTTAGAGTCATAGAATCTTCTATCTTATTTTCGTTTATTTTTTTTGTATTAAACGTGGCTAGAAAGTTTTGCAAGCTTTCGGGCAAGCACGCACGCAATTGCCACGTGTTGAGATTGTTTAATAGTCCCTAGAGACTAAACACGCGATTGTTATTGCTTGAAAATGGATATCATATTGATCTTTGTTAAGCGATGCAATCATGAAAACTCGTTTTCGTTACAATCTTTCATGAAGTTTAGTTTGCTACCTTAGCTATACATAAGGCGCACAGGGAGCGACTTGTTACCGTTGAGTATGAAAGAATATCGATCAGTACTCTTGCAGTATGCTTTAGTGTGTGCACCTGTAGGCGAATGATTAGATGCATAGCATTGGAAAGAATCTTGGTTCTTTGTACGATGCCTGCATTTACGGTCGGAGCAACAACCGTAAACAACAACAACAACGACAATCTAGAGTAGTTAGAAAGAGAAATTACATTGATTATATTGAAGTAAATTCTTGCAGAGCTTAGAATTGCTAGGAATCGTCACGATGTAATCGAAACGCGTGTAAAAGAATATCTTTGACGAAAACAAGTTTGAATTTGATAGGCGCTATTTGTTTCGATTGATTGGAGAATTGGATTGAACCATGGCCGTTATCTGTTTAGCCTCTGTTTAATTCGAGATTGAAGCAACCTGAACACCTGAGAGAGAGAGAGAGAGAGAGAGCTAATAAAAACAACAACAATGCACGTCATGAGGCTCACATGATGTGACGTCATTCTGTGAACATTTCGCAATCATGGCTGTGATTGTATTTGTGCTAGTATATATGCGCTTGTATATATGTGCTTGTAATGTAATGACCTACCGAATCAAACACAACTTAGCGCTGGTTTGTTAACAACTTGAAGCTTGATGATTGGCTTACATGTTTAGAATAGTTTTCTGTATATAAGATTCTTTTTGAAAGGAGTGTTTCCAATAGAACCAGTTTCAAAATAGAATAAAATAAAAACAAGGCCTAATACACGTATGCAAGAACAGACTCAACTCAGCGGCAAGAGTTTGTTCCACCAGTGCGTACAATGAATGCATTGCGAATCAAAACTCCACCGCGAGTGCGATATGTCAGAAGTCACGGCTCTTCGTGTAAACTTTTGCAAACTTCATGTAGATTGAACTTGCGGAACGAGCTTGTGGATGAATGAAAAAACAGTGCGCAATACCTTAATGACAACAGCAGCATCAGCAACAAACATACCGATAAATCAGCGCGATATCGGAGCCAACGCACAGCGTAACAGTGGCTGGTTTTATCCCTAGCCAATGTTTTTGGTTTCGGTTTTGTAAGATGCTTGAAATTGTCGAGTTGTACGCTGTGAGTGCGCCACGTGACACGGAAGGTGCACTTCATCAGATACTTTGTAGCCATAGGTGACACACGTAATCACAGACACACAAGCATCATTGATGCTGTTATCCATAGCAGTTCACAGTGATGCTGATATAATACGTCATCAACGATACGGCTGATTGAAAGAACATCGTGACAACGTTAACCATTTCGCATTGCAGTTCTCGTTTGCTGGGTACACCATGTATACCGTTTACAATATGTAATTCGTTGAAAGCTTGTATGATAAAACTCACACACTCAGTACTATACATTGTTGAATGACGTTTCGACGTTTGATGCCAAACAATCACGAACAATACGAAACACGAAAATAAATAAACAAGAGATTTAATTGTAACTCTTTTGTTGGTGCTGTCATAAACCTGTGTAACGGTTAACCTATCGGTGCTTGTTGAAGATCAACTTTGAGAATACTACTAGTATTAACTTAAGTATATGCTGAACAGGCAATAAGCAAAACCATGTGTTTGACGAAGTTCAAGGTTAGTGGCCTTCTTTTTGCCTTATTAAGTTCTAGAGAGAATGATAATTGATCTCAATCAGCCTTATTCGTTCATCATCGGAGGTCAGTGGCAGCACCTTCGAATGTTCGGCCAGCTAACCGACATCTAACGAGAGCAAGGGAGCAAACTCATTCGTTCATTTAGTTTATCGATTTGAAAGAAAGGAGGAAGGAAGAAATCGGTCGCTCATAAGTCCGCAAATACAAATATGAAATTAACCTTCTGTATCGAAAGATTGAATAACCAATATCTTGCAGCGACAAGGTTGCTGCTAACAAGGTTTGTGTGTCTTATTAGTGCGGCAATTGCATCTGCAGAGACAGTGCCAGCAAAGGGTTATTCGAGGAACTGACTGAGCGGCAGGGGCAGCAAGAGCAGCAGCAGTCGATGCAGGAAATAAAATTACCGCATGAGCAAATAGGCAAATCGACAAGTGCAAAGGTACTCGGCCTGTTACTTTTTCGAATCGTACGGATGGTGCGAATGGTCCGACACTTGATGTGAATAGCAAAGTGTATGAGCTTCTTCATTTCTACTGAATCAACCGATGTGGATTACTCTTCAGTTTTGACTTTGATTTTTGATTCATCTTATTTTATTTTATTCCTCGCTAGGAGATGCTGATGTTGATGCTGCCGCTACTTCCGAACATGAACATTAAACATTCACACACGCACACAATGTCGCCGTGCACACTCACAGCCATTCTTTATAACCAAAATTAAACTTGAATGTTCAAGCTTCTTGAACAAGTAGTTTGGTTTGGAAACACTTGTTGTTTGAGATCATTTGATCTTTTTCATGCACTCGCACTCTCGCATTCTTATGCTGCCTAATGTGAATGGTTTTTCTCTTTCGTATTTGATATTTTTCCTCTCCCAGCTCTCAGCTCTAACAAGCCCTTAACTTCGAAAAGCTCAATTCCAAACGTACCGTGCAGTTTTTTGCTTCTTCTTCTCCAATGTTTTTTTCAGTTGATGTTTTTTGTTCACCTTGAATCTCCTTGAGCTTGACTTTTGCCCTTCGTGAGACACCAACTGTTGTACACCTACTGCCAGAGATACTGGCGTATCTTAGCATCTGGCGACTCTATACGACCATAGTTTTGTTATTTTTTCTTTCGTTCTGGAGACACTTTTCTCTCTTTTGCTTCTAGACCTGTACGTTTCAATTCGAAGAAAAAAGTCCAAGTTTTAAAGTTATATGAAAAAATGATAAAGGAAAAAATTCAGAAGAAACATTCGGCTCGGCTTGGAGTTGAACATCAATGATAATGAAACCTTTCTATTGGGAAAACTAACTTGTCCATACAAATTAATGTAAGTGTACGTGTAAGCATTTTGATTATGTCGACGCCGGTTATGTCACGTTAGAGAACTTTCTTCCTCTCTCTCCCTTCACCACTTGAATACTTTGTCAGATCGTTACGTAAGGTATGTTAACGTAACTTTTCGATCTTTAGGTTACAAACATAGCTGTGTTTCTCACGCTATGATTTCTTCTCTCTAGGAGAGTTGGGTTCTCTTAGAGAGTGGCTTCGCACGAAGGCAAAAATTGAGACCAAGAAGAAATCGAGACGAATTGGCACTGATCAAATTGTTGAGACATGAAGATTCTTCACTATCACACGCACACGAGCTAATCATCACTTCAAGTGCATAGCGAACTGGTACTGGTTGAGTTGCAACGATATCAATGGAGTGACGTATGTTCAATTGATTTATCTAAACGTGTCGTGGTGATGTGCATCATACATCGATGAACTAACAATCAATAAATTGGGAGCCAATTGATTTCAGTTAGTCAAGTGAATGATCCGATGTGATCTATTGAGAACGTGATCAAATTTTCAGATTATTATTCTCTGTACAATTGAAGGTCATTTTGGCAAGCTAACGATTGGTGGGTTAGACAAAGGCTGTGATGGCTGATGAAATATCTACGGCAAATATTACGGACTGCACTTGTGTCAGCACTTGATCTAACTACGCACGCAAGATGGTAAAGTTTATCGTGTGCGAGGTTGCTCCTTGCGATCGGTCGATCATGCGGCCAATGAATGTCTAATCAGGCCAAGTAAGCGAACAAGATGAGCGCTTAGATGATTGCCCAATGATTTATCAATCAATCAGTCAATCAGCATCTAGCTGCAGATCTTTTTTATATAGTTTGCACAATAAATATCGATGTCAACATTTAAATGTCAGATGTTTCCACAGTCTTCCGAGTGTTAAACAACAAAAGACAAAATAAGAAGTCGCCGTTGCTTACAAGCTTGAATGTGTTGATTATATTTATTCATCGGTATGGTGTACATGGTCATTCAAGGGCCTTTGCGATACGACTAGACAGATGTCTACTTATAATGAGAAGTTTCGATAATAGTCTGGGAGTTGTTGTTGCCGTTGCTGTCGGAAAAAAACACCGGTAACATGTCATATTCGCATCTCTGATAACTTCACGTAGAGTCCATGTACATCGTCCATGGTGTACTATGTACACCAACTGATAGATTCAATACCTATTATCAAACTTTGATATCACTGATGGATACAACAGGCTGACACCAGCATTTTCTCTTTCTTTCTTTCTCGATGTATTGTTTGTATATAGAGAGTTCTTCATCATTGAAAATACCTGTTTTCCATAGTATTGGTTTCACGTGCTCCATAATCTCTTTAGGAAGTCTGAAGAACTCTATGAGTTTACTTTCATCTCCCGTCAAGCATAGATCGGCTATCAGGTAGAAATACAAGCCGCAGCAGTGAGCTACATCAAACGAAGGTATGGTATAGGCTGCCATGTACTCAATCTTACTGAACAGATGGTCACGTATGCGTTCGAAGAGTTGAGCCCTTTGTTTGAATTTTGGGTCAACTTTAGTTCGGGTCGCCTTTGCCGGTTTTTTAAGTTTACTTAGAAGACATTTTTCCGAAAGACGGTTTTTCAAAAGACGAGAGAAGGTCATTGTGAAGGATTATTGTTGACCGAACAAGTTAACGGATGGAGAAGCGCGACTTTTGATCAGATTAAATGACCCCCGACTAAACGCGATACTATTGCGGCGATGTGATTTTGATGCTGGCCAAAACAACATCGTCTGCATAGATCCAGTGTGATAACGTGCACGCTCATCTCTGCGCATTGGCCAGTGCGCGCATTTTACAAGATCTCATGTGTTTGATCCGTACACTCGGACTTTTCATTTATCAATTACATTTTGATCGAATATGCGCATTGACATCATTGTGAAAAGAATACAAACATTGATAGGAATAATGGCAATCGGATTCCTCGGACAAGATGCAAGGCTGCTCAGCAGGCGCAAGAGTAGAGATTGATTGTTTGAATAGACAAGCTAGCGGAGAAACTTAGATGAAGCCAAGTTGAAAAGTACGTTGGTTGAGTCGACCTACAAGACCCACAAGGATATGAACGATCATCCAATCGAAAAAATGACGTCTCCATGGACTCATTGACTAACTGACGTACACTTGACAATTAAAGAAATTTGATTGATCTCAATTGTGCCCAATTTCGTCAAGTCAGTTCAACAAACAGCTTTGTTGTGTATCACATCACTGTGTGTGTGTGTGTGTGTGTGTGTGTGTGTGTGTGTGTGTGTGTGTGGGTGTGGGTGATGGTGCGTTGAACATTTTTCCGTGAAACGCTCATACAGAGTGAATCACCAGTTTTCAATCGTGCCAATCGAATGTTGAATGTTTCCGTCGCAGAAAAATCAACTAGAGATCCTATTTTATGTATACAAACGCTACATACATTGACAAATCGAACAATCTATACACACATGCTAACGCTCACGAATGAATCAATTAGTGGCAAGCAGAGCGAGAGAACAATCAATCATCAACACATAATATTAATGATAACATCAGCGACAGCAACAACAACAAGTGGCCGCTCGCTGACAAGCTTAGCAAGATCTCTGCTCGATTACACATGCAGACAATGTTGAGAATGTGCTTATTTTGTCTCTTGGCTAGATTCACTTATTGCTTGTATATTGGAAAAATAGCCGCTGGACAACGCGCCCAAAGTGGATCGTGTACATTAGTGGTGGTAGGCAAACGCTCACGTCGTCGTTGCACAAAATGAATACAAATATAGCTCGATCTCGCCTTGACCCGACTCGTCTATCGGCTGCTATTTGTATGTTCGTATGTTTGGCATAGGAAAGCAGAAAGCAACTGGCCATAAAATGCCAGCAATTGCTCGGCCGATCGATATTGCGTGCTTGCAACAAGCAATATCGAGTATCCATCGAGTCTGTGTTCTGTTGTGTAGTGGACCAAATTGCGTACTAATAGTTGTTATTCTGGCAAGCAACGCACACACACACAGAAAGTCTTGCCATTGCCATTGCCTTAGTTAGTTGTATAAAGCCATGATAGCTTATGTAAGTTGTTAGTTACTGGGTGCACGCGCACATACTGTACGCTCAGCTATGCTCAATGTAACTAATAACTACGTAATACGCAACGATGAAAAGGTCTGCTGGCACGTGTGCGAAGTACAAAAAGTGCCAGCGCGCCAAGCGTATAATTCAGTAGTAAGAATAGGAATAGCGCGTTCATGCCAGTGTTAGCCAGCTAATTTGCAAACAACTAACAAACGACTCAACACAAGTATAGATTGGGACTCAAGCGCTTCACATTAGCTTGAGCTGTTGTTTTGTACGTAGTTTGAGTGGCCGAGCAGTTTAGTGGCTCAAGCTCAATGCTTGGGACACGCAACTAGTTTCGTGCGTCGCTCAACATCTATCGCGATAGCGAGCGGCTTGACAATCGGCGATTCTGACAGTGCATTGCTGTCGGTTGTGCACTCCGAGTGCGTGTGCGTGTGCATGTGCCGATGTCGTCGTGGTCGCCGTTGTTGAATGCACGTTATGTTGTTAATTCAACGTTGAGTTGAGCTCGTGAGTCGAGCTGATTTGGTCTCAAGTTAAGTGAAGCTTGTTATTAATATTGGTGAAACTAGAGTTGGGATGAAAGTCTTGACATTCACAGTCACTCACATGCACACACACACACTGACTGCAGGCAACAAGTGCAGTGCATTGCTCACGCGTACGTACCAGCTTAGCGTTTGGCTAGGCAGCTAACGCTGGCAAGCCAAGTCAGTGTCTAAGCCAAGCTATGGCAACAGGCTAACGAAACGACGAGACAAGTTCTGTACAGCGTACTGTATGCGTTCTGTAAGAAGCGTGCTAAGGGTGATAAAATAATACTAACAATACTAGTAATCACAAGAACACACACGGCCACGCGAACAGCAACGTTGTCGTCGTCGTTGTCGTCAGTACAAAGTACAAGCGCGCTGCCACTGCTTCTGCTGCTGCTACCTATGCTGCTGATACTTGTGTAATCATTCAAGCATCTTCGCCGATTGAGATTCAGATTTCTATTCTAATTCCAGTGAGCGGGAAAGATATATAAAGTGGTGGCGGCGGTGTGCTTAGGCGTCAATTAAAATAGAATAGACAGACCACGCATATTCGTTCAATCACCCATATCCATCACGTTGCTAATCTAAAGGCTAGCTCAAAGGTACCAGTGATCTAACTACAATTGATCGTGGTGATCATCATCGAGCGACAACTACCACAATATCACAACTACAACTACAAAGTGATTCTTACAGTGGCTTGACGTAAAGAAAGCCTCAATAAGACTTAACTCATACACCACACCATACCACTTATCAAACAACTCAATTCACAACTTGTTAGCTCAACTCATTGCCTACATAACTCAACTTAACAAACATTAGTTAATCGACACACGCACACACTCACACTCAACACGACAGGGACAGGGGACAAAGATAGCGTTTGACATTTTGGCAAATATTGTGGTGCACTCTTTGGCGCTAGTTATATTTGTTGATGTTTCATCTTCCTCCTCTTCTTCTTCATTGTTGTCCTTATTAGTATCCAATTTGTTAGTTTGTTTGTTTGTCAACATAGCCACCACCAGCACAACAATAACAACAACAGCACTGACTCTTTTATGTTATGTTAAACTAATTTATTTGACCACACGAATACGGAAAACATAGCAACATATAAACTCGTCAAACTCAACCAAAGAACCTAACAAGTCTCGGCGGGCAAAGAGACAGTAGATTTTTACACACATAAATAGGCAGATTTGAAACCTAGGTAGAATTAGAAAGACCGTTCGATCGGCACTTGTTACACGAACAATTTGTCATCTGACTGTTCAATTATTATTAGGTTAGATAAAACTTGATAGAGAAGAATAACGCAAGACACAATGGCTACACAAGACATAGTTTATCAGAAGAAATTCCTACAGATAGCGTGTAAAACGAAACACGCTGTCGATGATTTTATCACGGGCACTGTGTGCCCTACCACAGAGTTTAAGCAGCAGCCCGAATGGTTATGTGATAATCAATACATACATTGTGGCCATCGAAAGCCAACCAATTCATTCCTCGTATGCACTAGATCCATATTTCAATTACACAATGAGACTGTCAACATTTGGACCCATTTGATTGCGGGCTTTTATTTTGCACACTTGTGCTTACAGATCATTTACTCGACACAATTGGCGCCCATCGACAAATGGGTCGTCGGCCTTTTCCTGTTAAGCGCCACCTCGTGCCACATAATCTCGTCCATGTATCACACGTTCAATTGTCACTCGGAGCATGTGTCCAAGATATGTAGTCGCATGGATTATTGCGGCATCATCTCGTTGATATTGTTCTCGTTTGTCCCATGGATTCACTACGGTTTCTACTTGTACCCGAAGCTCAAGGCATTTTATTTGATTCTTGTCATAACGCTAGGCTTTATGGCGGTGAACATTTTAATGCAAGATAAATTTAGTCGCAAATCATATCGTTGGTTGCGCGTTCTCACGTTCATCTCGTTCGGCATCAGCGGCGTGTTGCCCGGTTTCCATTGGCTATCTCTCAATTACGAACAAATTGTCATGGAATCAGCGTTGCGCGATTCATTCTTTCACTTACTACTAATGGGTGCTCTCTACTTGACCGGAACCATGCTCTACGCCTTCCGCATCCCCGAACGCTATTTTCCCGGCAAATGTGATATTTTTTGGCACTCGCATCAACTATTCCACGTATTTGTGTCGGCCGCAACATTGGTTCACTTTCATGGAATCAACGAACTCGCAGGCTACATCAAAACTCACCTGGGCTGATGAGAAACTCTTTCTTGCTCGCACCCACAACTTCGATGTTGGTGTGGCCTCATAATCTATTGTTCAGGCCCACACACACACAGACACACACCGATATTATTCCATAATATTATTACTATTATCATTATTATTAATTCATTATTATAATTCAACATGTTATAGAAGAGAGGGAAGAGCTCCGAGAGAAAATTTTTACGCTTTCAACAGCAACGCTGCAAAGGTTCTCTAGGTTCAACACGATGATTGTAAAATAAAACCACAGCAGATAACTTGTTGAATCGAATGTAGTAATTGTATGAGAGAGCTACTTACAAACTCTCTGTTTATGAATATGAACTGTGCTTAACATATTGAATAAATTTTATCTGTAAATTTTACCATTGATAAGCTTCAAAGTTTGCTAAACCAATACAATTAACTTTCAACTTTTTCTCAGCACCAACATGCTGATTTTGATTGTAAAATAATGACAAATCGGTCATTTCCATGGATTCGTATCGAACTTTACCCCGTCGAATCTCTTTCTCGGAGCAATCAACTCACAATTTTTTGGGGGACAAAAATCTGAAGTTCATGTTAGCAACATCGAATCAAACATCGACTATCAGTTAGATTTGATTCGCCTCCGATTACTGAAACCATAC
>JAIFTH010001068.1:0-10931 GCA_019968535.1 Fragariocoptes setiger | reverse complement strand
TGTGAGCGAACTGACGAGCCAATCCTTTGCATTGATCGGGCGGCAGGGCGCCACACTCGCAAGTAGTAGAATTGTTGCTTGGGTACCCGAATATGATTCGATGATTTAATGGTCCGAACTCCAGTGTGGACGACAGTAGTGAGGGGGTACTACAGTTATGGGTTTTTCGCGGGAGTTATGGGTTTTTGGTGAGAGTTATGGGCATTTTCAGGGGCGCATTCGGGGTATTTTGGGGATGTTTTTTCAGGGTGTTTCGCTGTGTTTTCGGGTTTTTTGGGGCTGCTTTTTCAGGGCTTTCCCAATATCTCGGTGCATCCATCAATCAATCAATCAACTGAGCAGTTACGAACTCATTAAGCAAATTTATCCATTAAGTCCCTTGCTGTGGTGTATCGCTTGATCACAGCAGTTCTATCTAAATCCATATCTATCTTCAGGTCCGAATACATTTTCTTTCGCGCCCCCTCCCTCCCCCAGTGTGTGTGTGTGTTGAAGAACCAATTAAGAAAACGAATGAAAGAAATAAATTTAGAAAAGACACAAAATAAAGAGACTTTTTTTTGGGGGACGACGATGAGTCGTTTAAATATATTTTTATTTAAAAAATGAACAAATTAATGTTTCTTCATTTTTTTGTCTGTTTTTGAAGGGAGGTAGCCGCCTGTGTTGAGCTGAGGGGGACGCATCCCCAGGCGCTTAAATGCCTCCTCACGCCTGCGCTGAACCAATAGGGCACCAAGGCAAATCCCATAACTCCCGCGAAAAAACCCATAACTATAATACCCCCTCACTACTGACGACAAGCTAACAATGACTAATCATCGATTATTCTCACCCGAAGGAATCATCTTTGCGATATAATTACTAAAAAATGAATAAAAAATCAATCGAAAGAGATTTTCAATTGTGGATTCTAAGGTTGTATCAAATCAATATCGAGTGATTAGACGTAGAGCAGCAACTTTGCATAGTAATAAGATTTTGGCAGAAACTCCATTTGATTCAGTTCTAATAGCCTTGTGCTTACTTCCTTCTCCGTTAGTGCTGAAGACAAACAAATAATTGAACATTAAGCATTGACAAAGGCACTATATACGCCGCCTACACCGCATATTCGTACAGTATCGGCTACTCGTGGGCTATTCAAGAGTGCACCAACCAAAGACCAGCCACTCAATTCTTCCTCATGATTAAAATGTGCATCTTTCGTTCGTTTTGTTGTTTTGCTTGTCTGCAGCTCGAGAGAACATAGATGCTGGGGATGAAGCAAATGAAGTCCCCTTGATATATATGCAATTGGAGAGAGAGAGAGAGAGAGAGCAAAACGAAATAGAATGGCTTGCTATGCCATGCACGATAACATGAACTTGTGAGTTATTCAACAGTTTGCGAGTTCGGAATGCAGTCTTTCGACATTCTGAACCAATATTTCAGCGCAAATCGAGCCTGATAGACCAAAAAGCTCACGTCATTCTGAGTGTCATAATCGTCAGTTGTTATTCTATTTTTACGATTTGATTCATGAATTTGGTGCGTTTATCATCCAACAATGCTGTTTAGACTATCAAACTAGCAAATTCTTGTCCCCGGATTGATACCTCACATGTGAGTGGATATTAGCGAACATTGAGGGTTTAGATATCATAGTAATAATCAGATAATAATTTTCAACACACAATCATCGATCAAATTCAATCAAAGGACACCAGGAACGATAACAATGAATAAACTATCCCTGTTGCTCGTTGCGATAGTGGTTGGTCCATGCGTGGCTCTCGGCGACACTTGGTGCAACAAGAAAAAAGGAATTTTTATTCGACCCGGTATTCATTGATTACGTAAATCAGGATAATAATAAGACGTTGCTGAAAACTGGACTCGACAATTTGCGCAGTTCATTGTTCGAGGTCAAGCAAACTGATATTGCTCTCCGGGAGATCAAAGGAAAAAATCTGGCACTCAGATTGGGCCAATTGATCGAGGATGATCGTTACGACGATAGGACCAAAGCGGAGGCTGCAAAAATCTTGCGCTTTGCTTGAATGATTTTGACCATGTGTTCAAGTTGAATATCTCTAAGTTGATCAAACGATTGGACAAAAACTCAATCTCCGATGTTACCAAGTGGAGAATATTGCTTACTCTCGCATCAACTGCGAAGATAAATGCAAAGGCTCGTGAAACTTTGATCCAACAGGGCATCATTGAATCAATCTCCAGATTACTTGAGCAGCTGACTGGAAATGAGCAAAAAGTACGTTCTTGATGTCGAATTGGTAAAAATATTTGAAAGAGTGTTCATGAATGACCACTCGAGTTCGATGATTCGACGCACCATTTTCCGGTGCATTGTTTTCACAGTGGAATCATGCGTGTATTCATTTGTCCAAATTGATTAAACAAAAATTCATGAAAGAAAGGATTTACTATATGGTCATGTTGAATTGATATCTAGTTCATGATCACTGAGCACATTTTCTACACATTACACTAGCGAACACATCAAGTGCGCCCAGTGTGTCTCAACGGTAGTTGGCGTCCCCAAGCTGAACTTGATGTCCGACTTCCCCAGCTCTAACCTCTATGTGTGTAAAAAGGTCGGTTCTAAGTTTTTCGCGAGACAGAGACAAAAAATGAGAGGCCGTGTTCAAGCAGTTCAACGTACGCATTGATTTTCCTCCGATTTGCACGTATCTTTTTTCGTAATTCGTTAATTTACCACCCGCTTCATACATTTATGCAACGAATCTTCCATTCTACAAGTTCACAATACGAAAGTAACAAAACTATGGAATGAACAATTGTAATGATCACCATTCAACAGCTATGAGCTGATAAGAGATGTCTGCTGGTACGACGATTGCTACAACACGTCAGTTGAGTTGAAGGAACGAAAAGAAAAGTAAAACAATCTGATTCACAGATTAGAATTGAGTGACAATTGGTCGCCAATCGCTAGTTGCTAGTTTGGTAGGTCGAACACACTGGCACGTGCCGGCGTACTTGTTGTTGTTGTCGTTCTCACGGATAAAACTTTCAATGAGAATGTCGAGATAACAATGTCGATGAATGTGAGTCGGGTGAGTTTGAAATTAGAGGCCGCTAGTTTGTGTTGGCTCAATAATCGCTTTAGCCTCAACTTCAGCCTCTATCTTTAGCCACAGCTGACTATAGATTTAAGCTCAACGAACACAGAAAGTTGTAAGCTGATCGTTGATAGTTAGATATTAAAGTAGCATCTACGTATAGATTGTTATCTCTTACTCTCTATGATACAAATAACATAGAGAGGCGAAATGCTTACAAGATCGGCGATAACAATACGCACGCTAAATACAACTCTAACCGGCCAGCATTGTTCAGTTCGGTACATCACAGTGCGGCAGTTCTGTCTTGACTTTGATCAGTCATAGGAAACAGTCAACGATTGGATCGGCAAGCGTTGTGCTATAATGTTGTCGGCACACGTGGCACCTCAATTCCATTCAATTCTACTCAAGAGGAGTCACAACTAATTTTGGCATGTCTCTCGTGTGTAATCGCCAATTTCTGCTGAATATTCGTCACTAGATTCGAAATTTCTGACTTAATTCTCATTACACATATCGAACTCAACCTACCACATCAAGGCCTACAAGAATTGAGGGAAGAAGAATAAGAAGTGTTCACCTCGACATTGGTCGGTCTTTCACGCTTAATACATCCTATCGTTTCGAAAAAAACCGTCCCTAGCTGAGTTTGTGACTAGATCTCATTGTGAATGGCGATGTAAACGCTACACAAAGACGCACTAAGATCTGGTGACAAGACCAATTGTAGACGGTTTTTTGGAAACGATAGTATTTTTTACCATCTCAGAACGAAAGTCAATATCGATCGCGCCAACATGCGGCGCTTTTTTCCTTTTCCAATTAGATTCTTGACAGAAATTGACGAGGAACAATAATCGTATTGTGATTGTCAAATTAATGCTGATTTGAATATTATTGATAAAGTAATCTCGATCTGTAATATTATAAGAACAATTAATTAGCTGATATTATGTCGCCACACAATAGTTATTTTTACGACAGCAGGTTGATCGATAGGTTGGACACAAAAAGAGCTCTGACTTTCAAAGTCGTTCGGGCCAACAGGCGGCGCTTTCTACCAGTCAAACTCGAAACAAAGTGCATTTGAGAGACCGTTCCTGCGTGAATGTCACCATCAACTATCGGCTTGTCTGTCGAAAGCCGATTAGGCAAAGAAGTTTCAAAGTCTGTGCAAGAAATGTGTGTTCTCACATGAAGAGAAGAATCCAAATGCGACGACGAACGTACTGCCTGCAATGTTACTGTCATGGCAACTAGCATGACTCATACTAGTATGAGTAGTTGGGACGACGGCAATGCCAATGTTAGTGACGTCAAATGGCAACTACGAGTGGCGCCATTTGGTGGTTGTTTGCAAAAGTCAGCACAAATGAAAACTATAGCAGTGGCAATGACGACAGCTCACATGGACGAATTACTTGTTATTGCGTTGCCTAAAGAACTTTAGGGACACACTTATTGTGACTGAACTTGGATTGAATTGTAAGCTCACAAAGAGGCTCTCTTTTTTTCTTCGTTTTGCGCAACTTATTGTCGAATCTGGCCATTGTTACACCCTGCGACCAAATTCGAATTGGAATTTGAATGGCAGAAACATTTATCAAAAAATGAATACACCAAGATTATCGTCGCTTTAGTTGTCAAAAGGGAATCCGCGTATTAACTCGAGAAAGCTGAGAAAAGGATGAGACAATGTTCATTTAAATCTATTTCTATGCGAGCTTGAACCTCAAACTTCAGCACGTGAAAACCAGCGAGACTAGACACAACAATTGTGTATTTCTCTACTTGACTTAATCAAATAATCGACGCTTGAACAGTCATAGCTGCTTATCGATACTGTCTGTTGAAATGTCGGAATTGAGTAATGGAACTTTTGTCTAGCTGTTACAATAAAGCAAGTAAAAAACAGCACTGTGTCAGTTGTGCAAGTTGTTGCAAAACATTGTGCATTTGTTTGCATTCGGAATGGATACAATCGATGGATGGCGGTCACTTGCAATTGATGGTTATGCTTGAAATTCAGATGCATACTCGTCAGTTCAAAATGTGCGAGTGAGCTGGCGTGTGATAGGCAGTCAAATCGTCCTTCACAACGAACAGACATCCTTCACAATGATGATGCCAATCGTCGTGCGGGCCTCACCAGTCGTTGCGAGCATCAACAGTAAGGGCAGCAGCATCAGCAGTGATCGATCGATGAGCCATTCGAGTGAGACAGTTGCTGCCGTTCGGTTGTTGCTTGAACATGAGCTTCAATTTAATACTTCTTTTTCATGACTCGAACATGCGGCACGCAACACGAGTGATTGAATGAATGAGTGAATGAGCGAAAGAGTGAGTGAGTGGTGCCACTCGAGCGACTGTGGGAGCGAAAAACAATTGCAAATCTTCCTCTCCTCTCTTCAATATCGACTCAATTCACTCTTCTCGCTATTCACTCACTCACTGACTCGCGAATAACCGCGGCGAATAATAACGAATAAAAATGCCCGGAGTGTGAGTTTTTCGTTTGTTTGCCATGTTTAGTCGGTAAACAGTTGCATAATAATAACAAGCGAGCAAAAATATTCAACAAGAAAAGCCTCCCACAAGTTTCTCTTTCTATTCATCGTCATCGTCGTCTGTGCGGTTGTTATTGCTGAAAATAGTTGCTCGAATAATATAACATAGAAGGAGGAGGACGACTACGACCACGACGTTAGAGAAGAGGCTTACGTCACTCAATGCAAGCATCACTTGAAACGCGAACACAACGCAAAATAAAAAAATGAATACGTGATGATGACGTGACGTGGCTTGCACGTGCTTGTACTCGCACGTGCACGCAACTCACACACTATTTCACAACTGACACTGAAAAACTAACAATGTGCTCTTTTGCTAGCGTAACGGTAGTCGTTGATTCAAGACACGTGGGAATGAAAATAATAATAATCATCATCATCGTCGTCTTTCATGTTGATGCGTTGGCTCGATTTGTTTATTTATTCAATAACAGCCCGAAGCATTATAGCGAAATATTATAGTTCTATAATAGTTGGAGTGGGAATATTATGACAGCAAAATAGAGCGAATATTACCCTCATTCTGTTATACCTGGCATCCGATTGTTGCATAACAATCGAAAAGTAGCAAAGAGATATCTTTTGATTCTGGCAATCAGTAAAATTAGAAGTTGTCGTTAGAGAAATGGACATGAGCATGGAAATGCATCAGATTTGTCAATAGAAAATGTTCATATTTTTTTATTACACTTTTTGCCCGATGATGAGAATAAGTCTTTTACACTAGTGGGTAATGGCTAAGTTAGGTTGTTATAAATTAATCATAAATCACGAACAATAATAGCAATTACAGGCAGAGTCATTAGACATTGTTGCGTTTGCATTGTCTATTATTGTTATGAAAACGAGGACACTGTCTAAGACGGAGTTCGTTGGGCCACAGTTGACGGAGACAGCACTGGCGAACGCATCGCTGGCTGCTGGGCTTGTTGTTGCTGGTGGGCGCTCGCTATGCCGCCGCCCACTGTGATTGGTGCTGTGGCATTGGGGTTGGCGCGAACTTTCGATAACTGTTGCTCATACGCGTACAGCTGACCCATGAAATTCAAATTGGGCGATATTTGCTGACGGCGACACTTGACGTGATGATACGCCAGCGCTAGCGAACATTGGTGAGCGCGTATCATGTACGCAATGGCGACCGTGGGTGAACGCGATATGCCAGCCTTGCAATGAATGAGAATGTTGCTTTTACTGGCCAACGCTTCATCTATTGGATTGCGAATCGTCGATTGGCACGATCGTCGAGTGAGCCGTGTATCCGATTGATTTTGTGTACGATATTTGGTGCGACATTTGTCAGTAGTTAATGGTTGGTAAATGGTGATTGCAGTCGATTGTGTGATTAATGGCACGTTATTAGTTGAATTGGTCATTTGGAGGGAACACGTGAATCGAGAGAAAGTTGTGAGATTAGTTTCATTGTGGCTCCTATATATAGGTCGTGGTTATTTCGTTTGGCTAGCGGTCAAAGCTACGGTTGTCTGTCTGTCTGTCTTTCTCTGTTGTCTAGTCTGCTCTGTTTGGCCAGTTCTGACTTTTTGTTTGCCTGTCTGTCTGGCTGCCTACTTTGTCTGACCCAGAATAAATGAATAAATGAATGAATGATTGCACACGAACATATTCGAGCGCTGGCGCAACATTGATATCAATCGGAAATGAATTACGATTCGAATGGAATCGAGCAGAATCGATTCCATATCGATTGAGATTGCGATTGCGATCGCGATCTCGGACGAATCACAAGTTGACAGGACAGACAACAGAGGCGAGGCGAGGCGAGGCGAAGTAGACAAACGGAAGTCAGATAGACCAGCGCTTCAAATTGCGCTCGGTCTAATAGCGAAAACGAAGTAGACAGAACCATTCAGAAAGCTTGGCCTTCGTGCGACGACCAACTCGTTTGTTCCGTTGGCCAACATTGACGTCAACGAGCAGCCAATCGAGGGAGCAAACGAGCTGCAAGCGAACTCTGATGCGAGCAAACACACGAGTGCAAGGCTGTGGCAGGAAGGAAGGGGGACACATAATAATAAATAATAACACAAACACTGCACAAGTGCATGTAAATGTAGATGTGTGCAGACGTACAAGTGAGTCGTATATGTGTAACAAACAAGTGAGCGACATGAGCGATTAAATGGGACGATACAAGTCCATCGAAAGATCACTTGCTTTCTCTTGCTTTTCTATCACGAGTCCACCGATCCATCGATCTATGAGCCAACAGCCCGATTGCCTGCCTGCCTGCATTCCTGCTCGCTCGCTTCATCCATTGATACCTTGGTGACCCGTCGGTCGCTTGATTAGTCTGCATGCTCGTCCATAAATGGTCGATTAGATCGATCCATCATGAGCCAGGTTTCAAGTTTATCAAGGGCCAGTTTGGGTGCGTGTGTGTTCGTGTGCGAGCTGACAGCTCAACCAGTTTGTTACCATAACTCATTGCACTTTGACGCAAAACACAACGCAACGCATTTCGGCTCAGCTCAATGTGCCAGCAATGGGGTAGCAAACTGAACCAATATCGTTCTTTGTGGACTAACAAGCGAAAAATGCAGTGTTTATATAGGCTCGAGATATGAGTGAGTCTCTCAAATGACAGAGTACAAGTTTGAACGCGCCAACTGGAGCCAATTGAAGTCGGTGTAGCCGTCAGCTTTGGTGCTTCAATCGAGAATTGTCGATATAGTGTGTGTGTACACGAAACATCCCTGTGCTTTTATCAACTTAACGACGAGAGACAAGAACCGAGAGTTAAGATTCGATACCGAGAGCTTCTCAGTCTTGGTTCACCATTACGGGCCCGGAGCGATAGGTAAAGTAAAGCATGTCAGCTGTTTATACAGCTGTACAGCAAATATTGAGCTGCACTTATCGTTGGGAGCAAAAATGCCAGAAGCTATTGCTAGAGTCGTTCAATTAGCGCTCCATTTGGGGCGAGAACTGAACGGAATAGCAGCAGCAGTTGTCTCAATCTGTGTGGCAGTCGATGGTAAAGTAGCAGGTGCTGCACTCTATTTGGTCCCCCGCTCGTTCAAGTTTGAGCAAGCGGCATAACATGTTGTTACGCCTATTTATGTCATAAGATGGGCGTTCATCTTATGATGCTGCTTTATC
This sequence comes from Fragariocoptes setiger, assembly GCA_019968535.1. Lineage (NCBI taxonomy): Eukaryota > Metazoa > Arthropoda > Arachnida > Trombidiformes > Phytoptidae > Fragariocoptes > Fragariocoptes setiger. The sequence goes on along the minus strand of JAIFTH010001068.1, from coordinate 2,152 downwards.
AACTGGATTATCGTTCGTTAGTTCACTTTCTACACTCAACGCGACATCGACATCAGCAATGGCAACAGCCCAAACGGCAAACGGCGAGTACAACGTCAAACACAACAATGGCATTAGCATCAGCTTACATTACAGCCAGCAAGCACTTGTGAGAGTTTGTAAACGAGAAGCCAAACAAACGAAAAAACGAACGAACGAACGAAAGTTTTCGAAACACTTCCTGCTCTCTAAAGACTTTAGTATTGAAAGTTCGAGCAACAGCCGATAGTACTGTCACTGCTGTTGCAGATAAATTGGTCAACCAGCTGACGTATTGTACGCACACAACAAGTATATCATAACTCCATTGGACACAATAGGAACGTGCAACGCACCCCAATGCACAATCGAATAAGTCTCATCGTAATCTTTCAAAATTGAATTCGAATCAATTCAATTGGACGTATCGGCGCATTTGCTCTGAAAGCACTATTGAAACGTCGTGCTGCTTGTTTTGACACAATTGCACCGACTACTACATTTCATAGGCCAAATCTCATCATCAATAGCAACAGAAACGACAAATACAGCGGCAGCGGATCGATGCTGTTGCTTCCACAGTGGAGCAAAAGTGTAGCAACGTTCGGAGTTGAATTAGGAGAAAAGAGCTTGAAGAATAAGTGTCCATGTTGTGTTTTGAAAAGAACAACAGGAACGAGCGATAGTATGTCGGCCTATCCGCTGTCGTTGTCGTTCGTCATGATGTCGTTTGTCTCAAAAGCAAAAGGCTTTTCGAAAAGCTCGTGCGCACATCTTAGTTTGATGGACGTCGTGATAGTTGTGGGCAATTGTTTGTCGCCGCCGGGCTTATTATGGATTGTGCGACGCAAAATATTGTGCTGCATAATATTCTTCATTGTTGGTTATCGTTGTTGCCCGGAGAACGACGAACGACGAATCAAGTGCCCGTCGATTGGCGAACGAACAAACGAAACAACAAAGACGCTCGTTCGTTCGTGCCATATCAATGGCAAACAACAATAAGCAAATCCAATTTGAGTTTCTGGCTGTCTGTTACGCTCGAGTTGTTGAATTTGCGAATGGCCACGTTTGCACGTATCGTGCACGTTGTGTCATACGTGAAAGTTTAAGCGTACCATCACGTGAAGTCTCGTTCTCATTGCACTGGAGTCTAGCAATACACAAGTGCAACGCGTGCGTCAGGTTGTGGCTGTCAGTGTACTGCACTGTTGTCACGTTACGTTACGTCAAGTTACGTTAAGTCCCGTACATACAGCACACACGGACACACAGCTAACAAACGTCAAAGTTGCTCGTAGGCACATTTTGACAGGCGCCACTTGTTTTCACTTTCATCTTGTCATTGATTCGTTTGCTCGCTCAAGTTAAACTTGCAGCGAAACCGCTCTTTAAGTTTGCCCATTTCATTTGTTCTGCTGACATATTTCGTTCAGTTTGCGCTGGTCCATCGATTCGTCATCGATCGATCGCTCGGTCGTGCTTTAGTGCATTCGTCGTTCTATTGCGCTGGAGCGCTGGAGCGCTGGAGTGCACCAGAGTGTGTATTGTTTGCGCCAACAGCAATCGGGCTCCCTCCGCCACAAATGCAGTTATATAATGAATTAGATCGAGCACTTCCGTTCCTACGCTCATCGGCGCCCAAGTCACACATCAACCTGTCAATCAAATTAAATCAAAGCTAACGCAATACGGTGCAGGACTAGCAGTGTAATGCTCAAAGTATGCGCTGTTAGCTGTGGTGGAAGGTGAACAGTGCCCCAACTTTTGGCCCCGACTCTAGTGTTTGATACGCACACACAGCGTGTGCATTTATTGCGCTCGATTGATGACGCAATTCACTCTAATGGTTAATCGTGCTCGGTTTCTCGAAGAGCAAAATGGCTCATTAGTGCCCTTTAAATTCGATATTTTCGGTTCAAACAATGAAATATTGAATTAATTCAAACTTGAATCTTTCAAGAAGAGATATTCAACTTACCGATGAAGGTGAGACACTCGTCAAAGAATGCATCCAATCGCTGATCGTGTGTATCGTTGACGTTCACACATTTGGCTCGAATTTTCAATGATGATGAAGATGACGAAGACTGTTGATCTTTCTTGTTACTATGTGATCGTGCTTTACAATGCT
>JAIFTH010001067.1:0-10947 GCA_019968535.1 Fragariocoptes setiger | reverse complement strand
TCCCACAATAGCCATATCAGCTGGGCATGATCCTTTAGTTCGAAACACCCTTTAAGTGAAGGACAAAGATTCGCGTTGGCTGCATGAATGAGGCCAGACGCAGCATTAGCAGTCAGTTCATCGTTGTTGTTCAACGATTTGAACTAAACCATTCTGTTTGATATCAAATCATACGTTTAATCAGTCATAATTATTATCATCTATTCATTTCATCAATAGGATTCTTATTATTAACTAATACTGACTCATCGACGATTAATATCCTCGAACACACAGACATTAAGACTATAGTAATGTTAGGAAGGAATGCAAAATATGTATTTAGCCTACTCGGGCAGCAATCCGCAAGACATGGATCGAGCTCAGCGCCAGGAAGAAAGGTCGTCACACTGATTCCCGGTGACGGTATTGGGCCAGAAATCTCTTCATCTGTTCAGCAAATTTTCGCCACGGCAAATGTGCCCATCGATTGGGATGTCGTCGATGTGACACCAGTCAAATATCCGGACGGAAAATTTGGTATACCCCAAAAAGCTATAGAGTCTGTTAACAGACACAAAATTGGTCTTAAAGGTCCCCTCATGACACCCATTGGCAAGGGTCATCGATCTTTGAATTTAGAGATCCGAAAAGTGTTCAACTTGTATGCTAATATAAGACCGTGCCGATCGCTCGAAGGTTATCAAACTTTGTACGACAATGTCGATGTTGTTACTATAAGAGAGAACACCGAAGGCGAATACAGTGGTATTGAGCACGAAATCGTGCCAGGTGTCGTGCAGAGTATTAAACTCATTACAGAACCTGCCAGTCGACGTGTTGCTGAATATGCGTTCGAGTATGCCAAGGCCAATGGACGTCGTATGGTGACGGCCGTTCACAAAGCTAACATTATGCGAATGTCTGATGGGCTGTTTCTTCAATGTTGCCGTGAAACGGCTGAAAGACACCCCGAAATCACATACACTGAGATGTACCTTGACACTGTTTGCCTCAACATGGTTCAAGATCCATCGAAATTTGATGTGCTCGTGATGCCGAATCTCTATGGTGACATACTCAGCGACTTATGCGCGGGACTTGTTGGTGGTCTAGGTGTCACCCCGTCGGGCAACATAGGAAAAGGTGGTGCCGTATTTGAATCGGTCCACGGAACTGCACCCGATATTGCCGGTCTTGACAAGGCCAATCCCACTGCTTTACTGCTTAGTGCCGTCATGATGTTGAGACACATGCATCTGAACGATTTTGCCGACAGAATCGAAAGTGCCTGTTTGACTGTTATCAAGGAGGCTAGATTTCTCACTGCCGATTTAGGCGGTAGAGCTAAATGCTCAGAATTCACGAAGGAGATTTGTGAAAAACTCTGATTGCTTTCTTTTTTGTCAGTTTTGAATAAAAATAAACTTAATGAATTTATTCTAGGAACAGAGATTTTCGTAGGTCGATTCCATGGGGGAGGGTGGTGGTGCTGGTGGTGGCGTCGAACAGCCCTCTGTCTCGTCATCTGCGTGAGATGTACTGTGTGGTGTGTTCGGTATGTCACAATCTGTTGGTCGTTGTGAGATGTAGAAATTTGTGTAATCAGATGACGTCACAGATGGTCCTCCGGTTAATGAGTAATCATATAGTAAGTCGGAAGCCCTCTCTGGCATATCATGAATATATGGAACCGGCAGTATATTCGCGGTTGAGCCCCCGAAGTTATCGTCATGAATGATGGGTTCTACTGGCCTCCGATGTGGCAGTGAAGAATATTGGCAGGAATTTTGAAGAACGTGTGTATGATCCGTATGCGTGTGAAAATGATTCATGTTATGATTTTGCAGTGGCAGTTGTGGCCTAAGTCGGGATTGAACTGATAGAGTCTCGTCTGCATTGTGCTTGTCTGGATTCTTGCATTTCGGCAAATAGACAATCAGAATGGAGAATGTCAAGACTATAGCTACCACCACATAAATGTAGGTTGTCCACTTAAAGCCATCTGAAGGGAAAGTTGCATGGACGGACTCACAAAAAGACGAAAGTTCATCGCTTCCATCTGAACAGTCAGGTTTGCCGTCACATAATAGATGATGGTCCAAACAAATGTTACTGTCGGAGCACTTTTGTGACTCAGGACAAAAATTGTCCGAAGAACAATTTATCTCATCTTTGCTAAGCCGGGGGTCGATTTTGTTGCAGTCGGGAGTTCCATCACAGATATACTTTTTCTCAACACAGCGTATCTCACCGTTTAAATCACAATTTAGCATGTTAGGTGCGCAAACGGTGTCAGATGCTGAGTGATCAGGCAAAGCCACTGTTTGATTATTTGTAACTTGTTCTGGATGACCAACACAGAGAACATTTTCCTGGGTACGTGTTTTAAATTGTTTGCAGTCGAACTGTGTGGGCCAACTCATGTTACCGAATTTTCCAACATCGCTGAGCTTACGATAAAATATCTTTTCTGCAGATTGACATAGAGCACGACATGGAGCTATTGGAGTATACATGACATTACAACTCGGTAAATACAACGAACACAAAAATACGCGAGCATCCATGTTATCTGTCATATTGGGATTCAATAAGAATAACCACTCATGAATAGCTTGTTCAGAATCGGCGCGGGATGAATGATTGAAATGGTTTTTGAAGGGCTTCAGAGTTGTGTTCCAGCCGATATTGAGACATGGCTCAAATATGAAGTGCTGACATTTGTCATCTTCTGGTTCTGAATATGATGTGTTACTGATTTGCCATTGCTCAGTATTACTAACGACAACATTCTCTAAGTGTTGCGTAAAAACTGTCATGGTGAAAGTGGTGCTAGCGACCATCAATAAGGTTATTGTCATGAGGAGCGAGGAATCGATTCGAAAATCCCTTAATCTTGGACGACAACTTGCGTGCTTTCGTGCAACATGTGATGAGAGATTTGGACCGATAGACTTTTGACTTGCACTATTATAACAAATTTTATCAGGGACAGTTTCGACTGACAATTTTTTCTCAAGCATCAGAGAGTACAAAAAGCTCTGTTGTGCAAGAAACATACAGTGGCATTCGTAACTATCGAATTTCGCCATAGCTTGGTGTCCCTTTCGTGAGGACGACACAGTGGTATCAGTGTGATGCTTCTGCTGAGGTGCCTTGTTTCATAGAAAATCCTAGTGCCATGAGTCATATATAAATAATGTTAAAAATATATAGTAACTAGATAAGGCTTTACGGTAAACTTAATTCGCTTATTTCACTAGAAGGAGTAATTTCGCGACCGCATTCGGACGGCATCAATTCTCCTTGGGCCAGAATGCCATATATTATCGTGATGAATAGAGTTGAGGGTAAATATTAATATGATAAGGCACACCTGGTCAATTTCGTCAGTAGTCCGGCTAGCATGTTCTTACATTATAAATTCGTGGTCATATTGTACAAATTCCTCTGCAGTGAAAGTGCACTCGAACAACAGGCACATGCTTTTGTGCGACCTGCAAGCATCGACAAAATGACACCCCCTTTACATCGACCTTGTGTGTAAGAATCGATATTACTATTTTAACATTTAAAACATGATAAAAAATACTTTTTATCATGTTTTTATTTAACCTGAATGAATCTGACATAACATTCAGTGTGTGAGTGTAAATTTGGTCAAGGAATTTTAACAGCATGCGGTCCAACAAAAAGAGGGAAAAAGAGAGTCAAAACAATTTTCTCAATGACATGCGGCACTTTGTTTATTCCACCGTTTGTCTCATCAAGGGACAGTAGAGCGGATTCAAAGGAAACCTTTTTGATATGTAACTGCTATAAATAAAAACCATTTGTGTATCGTGCCTAAATGAGTATCCAGGTTTGGCAACTTGTAATTTCGCTATGGCACTGTTCGAATTGGCTACGCCGGCATGTCAAGCCGGTCAAGAACTCATCCATGAGATAGTTAACAAGACTCAAGAATTGTTCAATATCTTGAAAACCAATCCAGCTTCCAGCGACAATGAACGCAAGGCTAAGGATCGTATAAAAGAGCTTCTCGACACTGTGTCGGCACTATTCGGTAAACTCAGACAATGTTATGATAAAGTGAACGAGTCTTGCGCAGGTCTCAGTTACATCCAAGCAAAATCTTTGGTACCTTTCAAAGATGATCCTGAAGGAATGGAGCAAATACAGTCGCATAGACGAAATATGAGCTCAGAAGTTCCCGTCGAGGTATTGAGAGAAAGAGATGAACTTATCGCCCAACTCCAAGATCGAGATGATAAATTGAGGCACGCCACAAGAGAACTCCGGAACTTTGTATTCGAGCTCAACACAATGATGGCTATGAGCAAAGAAAGGATTATTTGAATCACCACCTCACCTACTGCAGTTCACGAACAGATAATATGCAATTCATTTATTCTACTTGCTATATTGACGGACATATAAATAAAATCAATCCAGGAAATTCCGGCAGTCATCCTTAAGCACTTTTCGTGCAGCGTACATTCTATACTTATAAAAAACAAAATTTAATATGTTTATCCGCGCTCATATCTGAGCGAGAGCTCCGAATCAGAGCCCCTAGTGAATAAATACAGGATATATTTATTACAAACATCGCACATGTAGTTGTTCTTTAAATATAGATCCAATTACTGAATTATCTGCAGCTGCGATTAGTGTCCGAGGTTGAATTGAGATCCTGTACCTTAAGTTCTTTGAAGAACTCGTCGAGAACGGACATTTGTTTGAGTATAAAACTATTGTTGGCCTTGACCCAAGAGCCAAGATCTATGATAGATTGGTCAATTTTCGGAGCGGCATTGCTACCACCAATGTTTAGCAATTCATCGAATAATGTTTCCCAAACGTTGGTGGGCAGGCCTTTGAACGATTTGTCGATAGCCCATCTACCACTCTTCTTTGTTACGCTCATCTTTTCACCGAACATCATCATATGAATGCAATCCAATGCGCCATACCAATCAATGTGCCAAGACCATGGTTTTGAATCACGCATCTCACAAATCATCAGGTCATCTAATTTACAAATGAAATTTGTTCCAGCTGGTAGCAATCTCATGTCCATCGCTCGATCAAATCCGACGAGCTTTATGAAGTTGGTGCGTTCATCAACATTCAGAATATCGTCTCGGCTCGGACAGCCGGTAATGAAAATATTTTCGGGCTTGATATTCATGTGAATAACTTCACAGGCATGCATTTGTTTGATAATGTGCAACAATTCCAAAGTCATAAATGTTGACACAGATTTCGGTATTGCTGTTTCACTAATTTTGCATGCCTCTAGCAGTTGAGAAAGAGATGCTCTCCTGGTATATTCGTCAATCATGATACTTCCATTGTTGTAGATGATGGCTGGGTTAGCATTCATGACTGACAACTCGATATCCGGTTTACATTTACGTTTATAAAGTCGGCGCTGAAGCTCGTTGCATATATAAAACAACCACTCGTTTGGAGGTTGGTCAACTTTGACGCAAAACTGTTTGGTGGGGATATTAGTAGTAGATGATTCGTTCGAACCGTCATCCATAAGTATGGCTGTATAGAGCTTTTCATTAGGTGACACTTCTTTGACAATTAAGTATTCGTCTGAGCCAGCTCGGACACAAGTTCTTTCAGGCTTAATTGGAGGCAAATTTTTTCGCGCTCTAAAGTAACCTATGCGCCTGCTGAGGGGCTCTGACATGTTGTCTATGAGACGCTGATAAGATCTCGGATTAGAGGGTAAAATAGGCTTATCCGGTTCGCTGGTCACAATGGTCGGTTGTAAGATTACAGTGGATTTTTGCGTGGCTCCGGGTGTTGTGCTCATGGCAGATGATGACGAGGAAGACTTGCTGTTACATTCTCGACTTGTTTCAACGATCGGACTTAGCTCTTTCTCTGGTACGGCCCCGACTGACTGCCTCGAAGCTCGTCTATTGAAAGATTGACGTTTGTTTTCATCACGTGGATTCATGGGACGCTTACTGGCGGGCGTTGATGTCTGAATATTCTCTCTGATATATTCTGATTGGTCGATTGGCAGAGTGAATCTATCGTTGCATGCAAAAGTACCGCTCCAGAGATCCTGAACGACTGACGGGGCATTCGACATTGCGCAATAAATCGATGTTTCGTTGAACTCTAAAGTCTGGGTCGGTTGTATGCACTGAGGTAGCAGAGACTGTCGCGAATTACTGCCCGGCATACCGGTTGCGTTGGGTATGTTTGAAGATAATTGAGAAGCGGGCTGCTGCTGCTGAGTTTGTGGCTGGGGTGCTAGTGGGAGTGATTTCTGAGCTGAATGAACTTGATGCTGAGATATGTGTTGCGGGTTTTCTGTGACCGTTAGTGATGCTTGCGGTTGTGACAGAGCGCCTCCATTGGCGGGGCATGAAGCTTGAAATTTGAACTGTCCCTCTTGAACTTGTTGCATGAACAAGGTGAGCTGCTGTTGCAGGATCATCACTTTTTGTTTTAGAAGTTCATTTTCGCGGATGAGGTCTTCATAAACAGCTTTGTCGTCAGGCTTCGAGGCTTTAAGCGGATATTTCAATCTTAACTCTTCAGTTGAAAGTTCTCCTGACGCAGTGTAGCGTTTACACATGTCCATCAACCAACGTTCATTGGGTTTGAGTATCTCAGGTCTATATCTTGGCGGACTGCCCTTCTTGCGATCAACAAGCTGAGGCAAGTGAGATTGCTTAGGATGCACTGGTGATGTAGCATTTCGACCGAGAACAGGTTGTGGTAATTTTTGTTGTTGCAGAGGGGCTACTACTGGAGGAGCCGTAGGTAGGTTGATTTGTTGACTTTCATCAACGTAAATGCTGAATTTTTCTTTGGCGGGCGCCATGTCTATTTTTTATATTTCAACTATGATGCAATATTAGATTGAGGTGAGACAACCGAAATTTCAATCATGAGATGAGGAACATCTGTTGATGTGACAAGAAAATTCAACAATCAGCAATCCCGAAATCTTCGCGGGGCAATCAATGAAAGAATTACAGTTCTACAACGGATTGCAGTTCGATGCAAATTCTATTAAAGATACTCTATTGAGCGGACAAATACAGAATATTTAAGTAATAACACACTTACAACGTGTTGTTAAAATAGATTGACCCTCACCCCATGTACGTGTTTGACGTACGTGCATCGACATCAACGGACACGCAACTAACTCTAACGAGTGCGCGTGCGCTCTCCTTAGGATGTTTTGTTGCGCGGTTCAATTCAGCATTAGAGGGAACTTTTTCGCGAGTTTGATGGTGACTTTTCGGCGTTCCAGCTCTCATTACATTATTAATTATAAGATATTTATTCACCGCATTATCGTATGAACGACAATAAAACTTTATATGTATTGCATTTTTCTTTTAGAATACTCTGGTGCATTCTTTTTGCGAACATAAAAACAAAGTCCAACCGTGAAAGCAAATCCGGCGACAAGGGTCATTACGACCAGTATGATTGCTGCTACTTCTCCAGGTGTAAAATTGCCTATATGTATTTCAGAATACTCAACTCTAAGGTCAATAACAGTCTACTTATTTAAATCAATCAGAATTATATTATCGCAACTTACCTCTTTTTTCCCCTCCACGGCCATATCCAAAGTCGTACACCCCAGCGGAAACATTGGAGAGGAGAATCGACAGCACCACGAAGACTTCTAGAACTATTGTTCTGTAAAATTTCGTTAGTGTGTAATTTTTCATTGTGTTCAACGTAGATGAAAAATCAATCTAATTGAAAAGGTCATAATATGGATAACTTTTCGAGGAATAATTTTATTCAAAATCTGTGTTGGTAATCTTATTTTTTTTGAAACCATAACCTATGTTAATTATTATTGAACGTAATGACATGAAGTAGATGAAATTCCAATCGTAGTCAAATTAGAACTGCTACTCATGATATTTCTGCTTTGTTACGGTTAGATTGTCTATATTGCAACTACAAAACAAAGGGAAACCCAGTAGCGAGCAGTGTGTTTTCATAAATAATGACGCGTTGCACACAACTCGAATGGCTTTCATGTTATCTGCTCCAAATATTTGCTCATGGATTGAGATACGCAAGCCATAAAGTCGCAATCCCTATTGGTTATCTAACAAAATAATCATAGAAGAGCATGTTGGTGCAGAGTGTATACTTTATTGACTGGCATCGTCGTTCTATTATCGTGAATCAAATCTAGAGGCAATAAATTCACGCTGTGTAAACAACAACAGTTACAACGAGGCCAATACAGGGTTGTAAGTACAGCTGCGAAAATGAGTGAACTCGGAATCAGTCGAGTCTAGGACTCATAAAGATGAAAACGAAAAAATAATAAAGTACAAATCTATGATATATGATATGTAATGAACATGAATTCAAATATCAACGCACGTCCTCTTCCTGAACCAAATGATTCTTAATACGTAACAATATGGTCGTATACCACTGGTCCAATCGAGATATGGAATCGTAGTCTTGCACGACATCTGCGAAGCCCTCCGGATCCTGAGCCTCAACACGAGCCATTAGATCTTTTAGAAGCTTGCACTCTCGCGAATCAGTGAAAGCGGGTGACATCTCCTCGTACTTTTTCACGGCAATTTGAGCATTCAACAAGTCCACGCATAGATGGCACAAGCCAGCACGTAGAAAGTGTTCTTTCGCTCCGTACTTCAATAGGTTGTTGTCCAAATTTGACTGTCCGATTTTCTCATAGATTTCTATCGCTCGATCATATTGTTCAAGCTGAGCAGCATAACGGGCAACATTAAGCAAGCACCTATTGGCTGTTGTATTGCTTTCTTCGCATTGATAATAGTCAGCTGCTTTTGTATAATGCTCAACGGCTTTTGGGATGTCGCTCATATCAGATTCATAGATCTCTGCAATGGACATGTGATGCTTAGCAGCAATATTGAAACGGCCCATATCTGTGTAAATATCAATGACTTTAAGTAGACAGTTGATAGCCTCCTGAGGATTGCATTTTTTGTAACAATTAGATGCGTCAACGTAGTGTCCAGCGGCGTTCAGCTTGTTGTCACGGTTCTCACGATTCTGATGAAGTGTTGCTGCCTCGTTGAAGGCATTGCCCGCTTCGTTCCACTTTTTGGCCATCTTAAAGAGATTGCCTGCCTTCAAATACAATTCAATTGCATCGTCGGTAGCTTTGGATGGACCACCGAACAAATTCTGAAGCCAGCCAGATGACGATCCGAGCTTTTTGCGTGCTTCTTGGACACACTGTTGGGCTTTTTGCTCGTTGTCGGCCATGATTGATTGATCGATAATTTAAATTCAAAGTAGATATGATTCGCCCCAAAATAAAATATATGAATTAAAATGACAGATACGCTTCGCGTAACGGTGATCGCGCTTGCGCATCCAGGCTATTGCGTATCAGGTGTTTCTTTGATTCATTCTTGCAAATGTGACGCGCGCATTTCAATCAGCATTCGTAACTGAATTTTACTAAAACAGCATTGTTCGTTATGAAAGAATTGGTTCTCCACAAGACATATAAATTTATTGAGAAATAGAATTGTACATCGAATATTTTCAATATCATTGTTCAGCACCTCTTGTCAACATAACATGCTCATTAAGCGCCAGATAATCTGCAGTTGCTAGCCATTTGGGTATATCCACTTGAAAAAACAAAGTAAAAGACCATGTCAGTAGATCCGTCGATCGCGAATCCTTCCAGTATTTTGCCTTTGGAATTGGTCGATAAATGCATCGGTACTGAGGTGCAGATAATAATGAAGAATGAGCGTGAGATAATTGGTACTCTCATAGGCTTTGATGATTATGTTAATATGATCATTGAAGACGCTGTCGAGTATGAGGTAACACCTGAAGGTGACAAAACTACGAAGTTAGATCAAATATTGTTGAACGGAAGCAACGTCACCATGGTTGTACCTATGAAAAAATAATCTCGAGCGAAACATCGCTCCAGTGAAGCCCAACAGCGCCAGCGGGAAAGGATCTCAAAAGATTTTTATGAACTCATTCAGAATTAAAAGACACTGTGACAATGGTGTTTAAAGGTTAATAGCGTCATGTCGTAGATGAATATGCCATCACAACAGATTCGTTTCACAAATAAGGTATTCTATTATGTTTTTATTGTTGATTTTATGTGTTTGGAAGGTCACAACTTAAAAAGGGGTGACCAATTTACTTAGACAATCTGAACATGCAGGAACATCTGCCGCATGTTAGCCTATCGGCATGGGAGGCCATGAAAATTCCATCACCACAAGTGGGCGCCTCACATGGCTTTCGGAGCCTCTCAACGGAACCATCATCTCCGACCTTATAGTATCTAAGGACAGCCAGCTTGACCTTCTTCTTTTTGTGCTTGTTCTTTTTGGGAGTCGTGTAATTCTTCTTCTTTCTCTTCTTGGCACCACCACGCAACCTCAACACAAGGTGAAGAGTAGACTCTTTCTGGATATTGTAGTCGCTGAGGGTGCGATCATCCTCAAGTTGTTTTCCAGCAAAAATGAGACGCTGCTGATCCGGAGGAATGCCCTCCTTATCTTGTATTTTCGTTTTCACATTAGTGATTGAATCACTGGCCTCGACCTCAAGGGTGATGGTCTTGCCGGTGAGAGTTTTGACGAATATTTGCATGCTTGGTCAGGATCAAGCGCTGCTATTCTCCTTTTGATTATCAAATAATTCTACTATTGTTGTGGGGCCCAATTAATTGAAAAATGTCTTAAGGACTCAGACTACCATATCGGAACAAAACCTCGGATCTGCAGCAAACGTGCTCATATGCCGGCGAGCATACAGTGCATGCACTATGCTTTAGTTGCTTCATACGGCCGGATGAATGCGCTGCGCATGCGCCGTTTGTCGGGCGCGTTGCTCGAAACACTCGCATAAGTGTGGTGATTGTGAGAAGCTGCGAGAGAGAATCTGCAGTTCTAATGAGTGGAA